>PVHY01011443.1:0-47985 GCA_004024945.1 Uropsilus gracilis
CAGCAAAACTAAAATGACAGTGTGGTTTTGCTCCCATAGGGATTACTATCTTAGGGAGATTTGTGTCCTAACATCCTAACAGCCTTCCAAAAATCATGTGAAAATATCGCATGCTTGACAAGTTATGCAGGCAGAGTAGGTCTCTAATGGGTGTTTAGACTGAAGAGAAAGGCTAGGTGATTTATACTCTCCATACTGGTTTTTAATCCTCTTTGTTACTGATAAAATTTTTTCACACTCTCTGAAGGACATACCAGTATTGCAGTAAAAATACAGAGCATTGTTAACGCACTGTATGTTGAAAGTGGATGGGTTAATGAATGAAATCTACTGCAGAATTCATTTAAAAATTACGTTGCACAAAGCAGAGCAACACTGTTTTATTTTTAGTGATACTATAGCATTTTAGAGGCAGAAGGAACCTGGAAATTATCCATCTCCTATGACAAACATGGGTTTCTACAGTCACTTAAGTCATCGTAAAACCTTGATGTGTTGTCATTGAAGTTGAGGAATTGTTACTGGGAGGACCCCTGTGGCACTGGAGTGATACAGGCTCTGAAGGAGTAGAATAGAATTCAAAAGGTGTGTTTATTATGAGCAGGAAATCATATGTCATAGGGACGTCTTTTTTTCCTCCCAAGGAATGATATGAAAATAGTTACACAGATGGAGTTTTTATGATTTACTTGACACATGGATGATTCAGGAGGTAGAGAATATGAGAATTCACTTAGAATTATTATTTACAAAAAGAAATTAAGGAAAAATACGACTCAACTTGTGGTAAATTCAGTTGTTAGTGAGTGATTTTAGGCTTGCTTAAAGAGATCTGGGAACAGTTGTTGGGATATTTATCAACAACTCTAGAGTCAGATAGATGTGGGGTCCACATACCAGGCTTTCCTTCTGGTTAGCCCAGTAACCTTGGGCAGATTACTTTTTAGTGCTTAGCTTCAAAATCTAAAATGACAACACTACCAACTCTACAGGTTTGATATAGGAGTTCGAAGTAATAAATGAGAAACGCAAGAATTAGTGGCATTTATCCATTGTAACATTGCTGTATAAGTAATTTTAATTAGACTTTCTGAGTTAACACAGTAGGAGGCTAGTGGCATAGAATATAAGTGTGGCTGCTAATATTCTTGGTAAAACTATTTTAGACAAATTGCACATGATCCTTGACACACTATATAATTTAAAACATCATAGTTTTTTTTATGAAATCATATTTGGAACTTGTTTTAGAGCTTTGGATATTTTCCCATCCTTTCTCAGTTTGAAAAGGAAAATGAATAGGGGTGAGGATACAGTTCCTTTACCCAGAAATTTTTTATTACTAAGTAACCTCAAACTGTTGATTTAGTTGAAATTGCCAGTATTTCAAACATAGCATTTTAGTGTTATATGTTAATTCAGAATTTGGGTTATTTGGCTGTTAAGCAGTGAACATAAAAAGTGAAAAGTTATAAGTGTTCCTTATTTTGGTATTAGCTTGATAACTTCCAGAATAGTGATTCATTTTTTTTCAGTGCACCCTTGGAGCCTTCAGTTCTTGATTCACTGACTTTACTTTCACTTGACCAAGTCAGTTTCTTATGACTAGTTGGAATCTACTCACTTAAGAATTTACTAAGAAATACACTTGGGAAGATTTGCCATAACTTCTTGAAGCTCTTAATAAAATTAAAGGGCCCAGAAGCTGCTTTCAGACAGTGATCTGATGTTAGGGAGTAGTTCTCTGTAATGAGTTTACCTGTCAGACAAGGACTGGCAAAGATAAGTCTGATGTATTCTTGGAATTGTCAGTTACTGATTCCCCTCCCCACCCCCCAGTTTGTTACACTGTTATTTTCTTAAAGTTCCCCACAGAATTTATGGTTATGGTTATAAGAAGACTTGA
The DNA here is from genome assembly GCA_004024945.1 of Uropsilus gracilis. Lineage (NCBI taxonomy): Eukaryota > Metazoa > Chordata > Mammalia > Eulipotyphla > Talpidae > Uropsilus > Uropsilus gracilis. The sequence continues at coordinate 1,907 of PVHY01011443.1, forward strand.
TCAGATGGGAGTTGGCCTCAAAACATTGTTTATTGAATGAATGAATGAATGAATGAATGAATGAATGAATGAATGAATTCATGCATGCATTAGTTGCAAGTAGCCCAAGACTCCAAACAGAGTTTGTTATATGCATAAATGTACAGTGAAATTAATAAGCTCAAAAGAATCATGGAATTGAATATTGGAAAAGCCATGACAGCGAAGGTAAAACTTGAGTCAATCAAGAAAGATGATTGGGACATGAATTATTGCACATGATGGGGTGATCTAGCTGGGGCAGAGATAGTCAGGTAGTAGGAAGTATGAGTAGTATCTGATTAGAGGGGAAAGTTTGTGTTGGCTAGGTGAAAGTGGACCTGAAGATAATTTTGAATGTTAATGTTGACAAGTTTAGAGTTGGTGTGGTGGGCTGATTGTTGACTCTTAAGCAGATTGGCATGCCTGGAAGCATTATGTGACAGTGACTTATTTTTTGTTACAAGTTCTTTGATGATTTTAACTCTGAATTGAAAGCAGAATTTAACAGTATTAACTGTAATAGACAAAATTGATACAGCTATGCGGACTTTTAAATCATCAACTTATTAAAGTTAGCTAACAATTTTCAAGTAATAGCCTCATTTATAATACCTGATAATTTTCAATTACAGATTTAGTACCTCAAGACAAACGCTAATGTGGATTCCAGATTCTTTTTTTTCCAGGTATTTCTGATTCTTTAGTACCATTTTAATATGCTTGATTGTCAAAATAATGAAAAATTTCTTATGGTTTAATTAGTATTTGTATTGATTAAAAATCTTAATACTTAGAATTTCATTTTTTTATTTTACTTTGGAGATAGATGATTTATTTGTATTGGTCTTTGGCATTTGATAAAGAATTAGGGCATTTTATGCATACTCAGATTTTAAAAACTAACTGGATTATTAATGATTTGCAGTTTGCTGAGTGGAAGAATTTCAACACTTAGAGATGAAACTGGTGCTGTGAGTATAATATTAAGATGTATTTCTGCATTAGATCAATCAATCTATAATGCACCACCCTTTTGCAGTGACTCTTAAGATAAGAAAGCTTATGTTTTCATGACCTATAAATGACATGTGTTTAAAGTTTATTCATTGACATATATAGAATGTTTCTATATAGATAATAACTAAACGGAATACTGAATATAACAGTTTACGTATTAATGATTAGAGATTGTAGGCTATGTGTGTACATGTCAAATACTTTAAATGGATGAACCTCAATGCTAAAATATTTTGATTATGAATTTGAATGGCAAGATGTTGCAAATTAGTTAATTCTCCAGTTTATTTAGCAGAATAACCTTATGAGCTTGTGTAGCAGTGGTGAAATGAGGACGATAAAGCATTACGTTTTAGTACTAAAACAAAATTGATTTATACATTCAAAAAGCTATGTTATAGTCACATATCACCTTAACAGTGTTGCACATATCCAGGGACAACACGTAGTGGTGTCTCAGCAGGCCATGCTGTGTGGCCTGAGTGTATCCTAATCGAGTGCTGAGGATCACCCAAAAGCTGAGGTTGGGTTAGCCAGACAGGGCTGTAATGTGCTTAGCAGCATGTCCTGTTTTGCAAAAGCAATAGTGCTTTTTCTGTTTGGAGGAACGAAGTAGCCAGAGTGCAGAGGCGTTTAGACTTGGGAATGAAATAGAGCAGCAAGAACAGCTGTGTCCTGGGAGGCTGTAAAAGATATGGGGTGATAAGATTGCCAAAATCTGTGGTATTTCTTCAACTTTTGGTTGAGATTGATTCTGATTAAAATAGAAGCAAGAATTTATGAAACCAGAAGAACCACAACATTGTACAGGCCTTATTGGTCATAGTTAAGGAGGTTTATTGTTTGCCCGGATTGGTTTAGATTAACTATAAAAGTGTTCATTGTTATAAAAAAGTTCATGTTCAGAACTTATATTGCTGATGTAAAGTAGTGTTGTTAGTACATTCTGTGAAAGTTATTTATTGTGTATTTTATGTTTTTAAACCATTTTCCCATCTGTATATTTTAAGATTTTGTCCTCCACCTCTTCCCCTCCAACCAGTGGGATGTAAAAGTGTTAGAAGATACTATTATTTTCCAGTTTTGACAGCAGCATGCAGTATTTACTTTCCTTGGATAACCCCTTATATTATCATAGTACTACTTTGCTGTTTTAATGGTTTGCCTATGTATCACCAATTGAATCAGAATCACTGTCACCAATGGTTATCAAAGTAGCATTTATATGTAATGTCTTCAGAATATGTATTGAATTCTAGAATATTTCAAATAAAAACTTGTGCAGAACTATGAATCTGTTTTGTAAAGATATCAATTATAAAGTGAAAAAATGACTTATTAGCTACCGCTGTCCCTTACAAATAAAAATATTTTCAGTTTAATAATAACTTTAAGATAGAACCAAGAAAAAGCAAGTTTTTCAATAGTTCTATTGTTCCCTAAATTAGTGTTTCAGCTATTAGTTACACATCTTATTTATAATTTAAAGCAAAACAATCTTTATTTACAGATATTTATTGACAGAGATCCAGCAGCATTTGCACCAATTTTAAATTTTCTTCGGACAAAAGAACTAGACTTAAGGTAAGAAATACAGCCTTTTAAAGTAAATTCTTTTTGATGAGTATGGAGTTTGGGTATATTTATATTTTATGAGGTGTTCCTTTTCATGAGATTATTTTTGCTTAAAAGCTTCCTCAGAATGCAGCTCTCCTGAAGGCCAGCAGTCTCTCTTCTCCAGTTTGCTGGGAAAGCTTAACCCATGCATCCCTCCTGGTCACAATTACCTCCTGCAGCTGGGAATCTTTCTTGGTTATGGCTCTGTTTAAAACTAGCATGTTATTAGATTGTTGGCTAAAGATTTTGGACCTGATTTTATCTCTTCAGGCCCTTTGTCGTCTGGACCCTGCTTATTTTTCTTGCATCAGCACTTTGAACCCTTTCTGGTTTTGACTTCATGCCCACTTCTCAGTGATCTCTGTCTGCTCGGTCCTTCTACTCCACGAGTTCTTGGTTGCTTGTACTTATTCCTTTTTTCATTAGCTTATTTTCATGAGACTTTGAATTTCAAGAGGGCAGACTCTGTTCACTGTGTATTCCCTGGACTCAACCTTGTTCTTGATAGGTGTTTGGGTTCAGGACAATGGCTTTTGTTTTGAGATGAATGAATGGGCCTCTGAACTCTTGGTATGACTCTATCATAGTGCATTCAGATTCCTGCCACAATCAACTTTGTATTTTCTTCATTTACTTGATAGAGTTCTAGCAAATTTTGTTTTTTGATATAGCTTTGAAAAAATTCTTATTTGAGCTGTTTTTAAATGTAAATTCTTGATACATATGTGAACACCCTAAAGGCAAATATGTTTTGTTTAAATTGTATCCTTTATTGAGATAATGCTAGTTTATAACCATGTATATGATTTAGGAGTTCACACCTCCTTAGATGTCTGTCACCACAGCACATCTACCACAAAGATTCTTCTCTCTGGTTGTTTTCTGGGTATTCCCAGTATTAAAAAACATGCGTATAATCGCTCTGCAGTAGGCATTTAATGAACAAATCAAAATTTGTTGACACTTTTCGTTTGTTTTGATTTTGACCTGGGATTATATAGAATGGGAAGTAGATTATTAATTATGTAGTAGAGTTATTTAACCCATTACATTTGATTGAAGAAATCTAAACTGGATTACCATGTCTTATAATTCATACTAGGTCACCATTGCTAGGCAGAATTATTTTAAGTATCTGCATTTACTGACTGCTTTGAAAAAACAAACACACAAACCAAAAAGGCAGCCTTGTTTCACTGTAGGCATAGCGAGTTTAAATTCTCAGTAGTACCTTCCAACAAGATGAGAATGAATGCTGTGTTTTCTTTCTGTTCCTTGCATAAAATTTTCCTATTGCCCTTGGCACACTGTATGGTTATTACCAAATTTATTTGCCTGTCCTCCCGGGACTCTGGAGCTGCTCAAGAACTGTTGTTTGTGTCTTGAGCCTCCTGTGATCACTCAGGACTGGTATGCTGTTAACACACATGGTTTTGAACTAAAAAAGAAGTGTTAACTGTTTTTATGTTAAACTAGTCAAAAGCAGTTTCACAAATAAAAGCAATTTAGTATCCCAATTGAATGTGTCTGGTAAGCACATGGAATCTTTTGTCCTCTTTTGAATAGAGCAACTTTACTTTTGCAACAAAATTTTTTACTTTTTCCCCCCATACATGCGTATGTTCCATTTATCCTCCACCAAACCACCATGTCCATTCCCCATCTGCCTTGCTGCCCTATCTCCTTTTCCTTGCCCCCTTTTACCTCTGGAAACCATTGTAATTTTATATTTAGTTCAAAATTTAGTCCTCCTAAACTTTGCTGTATGTTTTCTGGTTATTTATAGTCCACTAATGAATGAAACCATCTGATACCTACTTATTCCTTTTTGATTTATTTCACTCAATATAATCACCTTGAAGTCCATCTATTTTGTTGCAACAGACACTTTTATCTTTTTTCCTAGCTTGCTAGTACTCTTGATTATCTAGTCCATTATTTACCCATTCGTTCATCTTTTGAATGGCCTTGGGTTGGTCCCATGACTTGGCCATCTACACAGTTTTGTACATAGATGTAGATAAATCCACTCACATTAAAGTTTTCATATTATTTGGATAAATAAATAATACAGGTATTGGTCAGTGGTAGTTACATTTTTATTTTCTTAAGAAATCTCACTATTGTTTTCCACAGGGATTGTACCAATTTGCATTCTTACCAATAGTCATCCTCAGTTCCTTTTCACCACAACTTTGCCAACATTTGTTAATTACATTATTTTTCATATGGGCCATTCTCAGGGGTGAAGTGATGCCTCAATGTGGTTTTAATTTACTTTTCTCTTGTAATAAGTGGTGTGAACAATTTCTCTTGTGTCTGTAGGCCATCTGAATGTCTTTAGGGATGTGTCTAGGTCCTTTGTCGATTTTTTGTTTGCTTTTTGTTGTTGTTTAAGAACTTTGTAAATTTTGAATACAGACTCAGATATATGGAATGAAAATATTTTTTTCCATCTTGTAGGCTTGTTTTTGCAATGGTTACTTTTGAGTTATAAAGCTTTTCAATTTCATGTAGTCTCACTTAATGATTTTTGCTTTTGTTTCCCTTGCTTTTGGAGTTGAGTCCCAAAATGTATCTTTCTGGTAGATGTCTGATAGTGTGGTCCCTATATTTCCTATCAAGTACTATATAGTTTTGGGTCTTATATTCAGATCTTTAATCCATTTTGAATTTTTGTGTTTGGAGTTACATTTTTGTGATTTTTGCAAATGTCTCTTCATGTTCCTTACCACCGTTTTACTAAAGAGGTTATCTTTACTCCTTTGTATGACTGTAGCACCTTTGTTATAGATTAACTGTCCATATTTCTGTGGGTTTATCTCTGGACTTTTAATTCTGTTCCACTGTTCTGAGTTTCTGTTTTTGTTTCATTACCATGCTATTTTGCTTATTATCGCCGTGTAACATATTTGAAGTCAGAAAGTGTGCATCACCATTTTCTTTCCTCTCAGGATTGTTTTAACTGTCTTTGAAAGTGACTGTGCTGTCTTGCTTTCATACCAGCAGTGTAATGGAATTCCTATTGCTCTACATCCTTACATGCATTGTGGGCTTGGTATTCCCAAGTTTGACCATAATGATAGAAGTGTGGCAGCTTATTGTTATTTTAATTTGCATTTGCTTGAAAACATGATGTGGAACATCTTTTCCTATGCTGTATCATCGTTTGCCATCTGTTTATCTTCTTTGTTAAGCTCTTTGACTCATTTATCAATTGTATTGTTGGGTTTTGAGAGTTCTTTATATGTTTTGAATAAGTCCTTGATCATATGTACTTTGCAAATATTTTCTCATAATTTGTGACTTGTCTTCTTTTCTTGACAATACCATAACCAGAAGTTTTTAAGCCTTATTGAGGTTTATCCTTATTTCTTTGGAGACTCATGTCTTTGATGTTGTCTCTCAAAAGTCACAGCCACATCCCGGGGTTTTTAGGTTTTTCTCCTGTTACCTTGTAGCAATTTTATAGTTTTGCATTTTACATTTAGCTCTGCTATACATTTTGAGTAAATTATTTGTAAAAGGTGTAAAGTATGTGTCTGAATTTTGGGACTTTTTTTTTTCCTTTTTTTTTTGCATATCGATTACTAGTCTCAGTATCATTCATTTTAGAAACTATCTTTACTCCATTTTATTACTTTTGTTGCATTTTTAGCTCACTTTATTGTATTTTTAGGGATCTTCTTTTTGGGCATTTATTGTTTACAATTGCTTATTTGTCTATTCTTTCAAAGCCACCTTGTGTTGATTATTATAGCTTGATGGTAGATCTGCTAGTTGGAGAGTGGTAATCTTCTGACTTTTTTCTTCATTATCATATTTCCTATTCTGGGTCTTTTGCCCAGATATTAGGATCAGTTTGTTGATATCTGTAAAATAGTTTGCTAGAATTTTGATTGGGATTGTATTAAATCCTATCAAGTTAGAAAGAACTAATATCTTTACTCGGTTTTTCTTTCCATAAATTGGAATTTCTCTTCATTCATTTAGTTCTCTGTTGGTTTTCTTGTCATTTTTTTTTTCTCTTATTGAACTTGTATATATTTCCTTTGTCTGGTTGTTAATACTAAATGGTAATGTTTTAAATTCGAATTTCACATTACAGATACATTACATGTTCATTACAGATACATAGGTGAGCAGTTATCTTTTGTACATTAACCTTGAATCCTGCAATCTGAATGTAATTGGTAATTCTAAGACTTTTTGTTGATTCTGTCAGTTTCTACGCAGACAGTTATGTCACCTGTCAATGCCACTACTATGTCTTCCTCCTTGACCCATATGATTATGACTTCTTTTCATGGTGTGCCATACTAGTAAGGGTTTCCATGATGTTGAAAAAAAGTGAGAGCAGGGAAATCTTTGCCTCATGCCTAATCTGTGTGGGAAATCTTATAGTTTATCACTATAAAGTATGAGGTTTGCTCTATGGATCATCTCCTTCTTAACACCTCTCCCTAGTTAAGTCTAGCATTTGAGAAATTTTAATCCCCCTTTCCTAGTTTACTGAGCTTTTTTTTTTTTTATCATGATTTAGTGGTACATTTTGTCAAGTTCTATTGATAGATGCTGTTGATAGGATCACATGGTTTTTCTTTTTTATCCTGTTGGTTTTTGGATTGCATTAATTGATTTTCAAGTGTTGATCTAGCCTTGCATTCCTGGGATAAATCCTGTTTGGTTATGGGCTATAGTTCTTTGTCTACATTTGCTGGTTCAATTTGCTAGTTTGTTGAGGGTTTTTGTATCTGTGCAAAAAATAGTGCAATGCTGGCCTCAGGTATAAGTATTCCTTCTGCTTCTAGTCTCCGAAAATAGTTGTAGAGAGAGACTTGGTATAATTTCTTCTTTAAATGTTTGGTAGAATTAATATTGACTCATCTGGACCTGGTATTTTCTATTTTGGAAGATTACAAATTACTGATTTCCTTAAGGGGGTAGAGAGTGAGTTTTAACAGCTTGTTTCTTTCAAGGAAGTGGTCTGCTTCATCTAGGTTGTAGAAATTGTAGACACAGAATTGTTTACAGTATTCCTTTGTTATTTTGATTTCCATACAATCAGCAGTGATAGCCTTTCTTATTATAAGAATAGACTATAGCTGACACCTAAAATGAATCATTACTGTTGTAGATGCTTAAGTTTCCTTTCTGTTTACTTTTATTTTCATACTGCTTTATTGCAAATGTTCATCTGAATAAGATAGTACTTCTTTGGTATTAATCCCTTGCTTTGTATTTTGCTTTTATTTTTGGACTCTGAGAAGAAGAATCATTTGTCTAAATTTATTCAAAAAGTATTATCTAACTTAAGTTTAAACTCTGCTAAGGTGGTAGGCAGGATATGCAAAGATAAACAAGGTAAATCCTGTTTGCAAGTTACTTACAGTATAATTGGAGAGGTTAAAGTATGTTTAGAAATGATTATTGCAAAAATTAAAAGCAATTGTTTGTAAAATGAGTAAAAGCAATTTCTATTTGTTTACTATATTTATATACTTCTGTAAAGCTGTAAAGCCTTCATCTCTCATTCAGTTGTTCCATTCATCTATGAATATAGATATTTAAGTAATAAATTGTTTGTTGGTGTACAGTTATATATTTCTCAAATAAGAATATTAGGAAAATAAGTTTTAAATCCTTCTGACTTTGTTTGTAGTAAGAACCTAGAAATGACCTCTTTCATTTGTTTTTTGTAGGGGTGTGAGTATTAATGTCCTCAGGCATGAAGCAGAATTTTATGGAATCACTCCATTAGGTATGGTTCTCCTAATGATTTGATCTCTTCTGCACTAAGCATGCTCAGGTGAAGTGTGCTTTTTGCCAGGTCCTGATTTTTGATGACCTAGTTCACTACTGGCTTTTTATGGATTTTTGTGGCTAAAAGATGCTGTCAGCTGATCTGGACATTTCTTTCCTCATCCCCTTCCACTGGAGAAAGTAGAAATGAAGTGTTTTCTGTTTGTATTGCTCTTGAAAAGTTTGCTTTGCCTTGTTGCAGTACGAAGACTTCTCCTTTGTGAAGAATTGGAGCGCTCGTCATGTGGCAGTGTCCTTTTTCATGGCTATTTGCCTCCACCAGGTACTTCTGTGTCATTTATTTAGTGCTTTTTTTTTTTTTTTATTAAGCAAGTACAGATGGATAAAACTATTCCTTGACTAATTAGTTTTTCTTTTTAAATAACTGGAAGTGATGGGAACTTTAACAGAAATTGTCATGGTGTTTATTTGAGCAGAAGTTTCCATGAAAGGCCATATAGGCATGTGAGCTAGAAGATCTCTGGCAGTTACTCTGCTCTGCCAGAGGTACCTCAGAAGTGACTGGGTATGAGTGTTTAATGCAAGTTTATTTATGAAAATGGCCATCTGGCTGGATTTAGCCATCTATGTTAGAGCACCCAGGTCTCTCTTATAGATCCTCAGAAGCTCTGCAGGGGTGTCAGTGTAGGCGTGGGTGAGGTGCAAGTCACCCCCACTTCAGTTAGTGGGAAGGGTTCTGCCTTTACCTATGTAACAGTGGGCTTCTGAGCAAGATATCATTCCAGAAAAACCTTCTCTGACAAATAACAGATGTTTGGATGTATAAGGCATTTCAGTTCTAAAGCAGTTTAAATTAGTACATAGTACCTAACACATAGTAACCGTACCATAAATGTTGAAGACTAGCGATAGATTGAACGATTGATGATTGATTAATTTCATTGCAGTAGAACGAGGTAAAAATATGACATATCTTAATCTTATATATACCAGCCATATTTTGAAAGAATTTCATTGTTTTTTCATGTTCTTTTGTTTCCTTGGTAATTATTTGCAGCAAATTGCTCTTTTGGAAGATATGTTAGCAATTTCATGTTTCTTTTTTGTGGTGTGAAAGTCTAAATTTTTAGTGAATTTAGAGATAAATTGTCATTTGCTTTTCTTTTGTAGGTATTCCTAGTCGCAAAATAAACAACCCAACTAGATCTTCTACGGATTCCAGGAATGGGCTAAATGCTACAGAAGGTGAAGCTCGGGGAAATGGCACTCAGGCTGTCCTCTCTGAAACTGGAGAAGAAACTGTTAGGCTAGGTAAGCAAAGGTTATCTAAATAGAAAAGAAATGTGTGATTTTAGTTCTAGGTGATGCTTAGTATTGTAAAGATGCAGCCATTGTCTTGTTTCTCCTTTTAATCCAGATTTACAATCTGTATCTTGAAAAGTTCCACTGAAAATGTTTTTTAAGTGTATGATCTGTCTACTCTAAATCTTTTAGGAATGGGGTGGGCAGATGCTAAATATTTTAGCTTCATGGTCTCTATTATACTCTGTTCAAATGTGCCTTTCTAGCATGAAAGGATCCAGGGATAGTATATAAATAAATATGTTCTGCTATATTCCAACAAAATTTTATCAAAACAAGCAGATGATTGTAATAGTTCCTCTGGCCATAGTTTGTCCATCCCTGTTTTTAGAATATGAAGTCATTCTTTTCTGAAATCAACAGGATTTCCTGTAGACCCACGAAAGGTGCTAATAGTAGCTGGCCATCACAACTGGATTGTCGCTGCATATGCCCATTTTGCTGTGTGTTACAGGTAGGGTAAAATTATTAGTGCCTAATATTTGGGGGGAGTGTTTTTTAATTATTGTGATCTTACATTTTTAGGTTTAAAAGCTATTTGTTGTAGTCATCAAGTTTTTCCTTGTATAGTTTATGTACTTCTGTATCTGTTAACTAGGTTTATTTTGCGTTTGTTTTCACAGCTAATTTGGTAAATATTACTCATAGTTTAAGGTTTGTGTGTGTATATGTATGTATGTATATATGTGTGTATATGTATGTATGTGTATATATATCAGTCATCTGCATATCTGAACCTTAGTGAGCCTTTATGTATGAAGATTGAGTAGGCTGGTGATGGTTTGCATTAAAATGAAACGTCTAAAATCTAATCTCAGAAAAGAGCCATCTTTTGTCCTCATTGTGCTGAGGTATTAGGATGCATGCGGTTCATGTAAGTGTTGGTCCATGTGGTATGCACACCAGATTACTACTATGACTTAGTTTCGTTTGCCTGGATAGACTGTCTTCTGAAGTACCAAGAAACTAGAGCTGAGCACATGTAGTTTCTGTAATTTACTGATTAATAAATGAACGGAATAACTATTTTCCTAAAATGCAGGTGTTTGTTATTATTTTTACCCATAGATATGCGAGAAGTACTTTGCATGGAAAAGTGAGATACAGGCCTTTTAAAAATACTTTGGAGGACTTTTCTAAATTATTCTTTGGAGAAATATAGGACTTTGGTTTCTTTTTAAGAGGTTTCTATGTCCTCTGTAGAAAATACCATAGGAATAATTTCTGACTTTGTAGATGGTATTTATCAACAAAATTTTATATTTAGTCACTATAAAGGTAAATAGGTAGCGTGATTAGATTTCTTTTGCTGTATCTATTTTGTTGTAAGTACTATTTGGTTTGACGTATATGTTATTTTTAACAGAATCAAAGAATCTTCAGGATGGCAGCAGGTATTTACAAGCCCATATTTGGATTGGACTATTGAGCGAGTAGCTTTAAATGCAAAAGTGGTTGGTGGTCCACATGGAGACAAGGACAAAATGGTTGCTGTTGCCTCAGAGAGTAGCATCATCTTGTGGAGCGTCCAAGATGGGGGAAGTGGAAGTGAGATAGGTAGGACAGTGTTGTTTATGCTGCATGTTGCTCGTATATACAATATTATGAAGTAGAGGTTGACCATAAATATCAAAATTAGTCTTCACTATTAGTTTGCTGGAGTTGCCACATCTTTCCTGTTCTCGTGATAGAAGGACCACTCAGTGTGAGTTGACTGACCTTAAAAAGAGGAGAGGGGATGGTGTTTCAGGAGAGGGATTGTTGAAACTTCACTCCTCCTGACTCCCACTCAGTGAGGCCGTTTTCTCTTCAGCACTGGCATCTCCCTGGATAAGAGGTTGGGGTAGGTCATTGTCTTGCACCTGTTGCTCTAAACCAGAACTTCTCATACTTTTTAAAGAACCCCTTTACACTTCTGAAAAGTCATTCAGGATCAATAAGTTTTTGTCTTGCAGAACTCACCACAATAGGAATAAAAACAAGTCTTTTATACATACTTATTAATTTAAAAATAGCAGTAATAAATTCACTGCATTGGAGCAAGAGTGACTTTTTAATGTAAATAGCTATTTTCTAAAAGCTTTTTTTGAAAGGAGTGGCATTGGTTTACAGTTTCATAAATGTTTTATCGGATTCTGATACTTTTGCATTCAATCGCCTTTATTTTGGTGGAAGAAACTGAAGAAAGTTTGGCTTCATACTGTAAAAGGAGCAGTTCATTTAGCTCTCAGCATCAGGACACAGTACTTAGCCACACAGAATATTAAGAAGATACACACTCAAAATCAGTTTCATCCATACAAATCCTTAATGTTTCTCAGAGACATTCTTAAATTAAACTGGCCTTTAACTCCCCCCCCCTCAAAAATATGTGGCAGAGAAGAATTTCAGAATAGGAGAAGGGCTCTGTGTCTCTTCTGTGACTTGTGCCAGAGTCTGTGTTTTTACCCAGTATTGCCACCTTGCACTGTCTGTACTGATGTCAGCGCGGACACTCTAGGGTGAAGCATGAGATTTATAAAACTTTTGAGTACTTGGAATATTTCGGTCCCGCATGTATCTGTGACCACATCAGGTATAAGGTCTTTAAATTTGACATTGATAATGCTTGAATAGAAGCAAAATGAAAGGTGCAGTTATATCTTGTGTTCCTCTGTTCTCAAGACAGAAGTGTCATTCTCTAGACAAGTAATTGTTTCAGACAGATCTTTAATTTGAAGAATCGCTGCGTCATCGAAAGTCTATCAGACACACAGTGTTGTCATGTGCTCAAGTTCTGTGAGCCTCCCAGAAGCTGTGCCTGCCTCTCTTGCCTTGGAAGAAGACTCATCTGAGGCCTTTGATCACTCGTTTGAAAGTCTGTAGCAAAGCAATGACTGGCTTTTAAAGAGTTTTTCACATCTTCATTTAAAATAGGCTTTACACTCTGAATATCTGGTCTCAGTAAATCCACAGCTGGCAACATAATATAGAAAAAAATGTTTTGTTACATAAGGCAAGTTATTAACATATAAAAGTGGAGGAAAAGATTAATTTTGTTTGACCAAAACTAGGTCTGGTAAGCACCCTCCTGTTTGTGGGTCCAAGAACTCTGATGTGTATGTTTTGGTTGGCGCCTTTAGAAACACCTGCTGCAGTGTGGGTTGAGCATGTGAACCCACAAATATCCCATTTTGAAACCTGCAAGCCAATACTAGTGTATAAAATACAGATTATTGAAAAAAATTTATAAAAAGTATTTTAAGCTAATTCAGCAAATTCTGATTTTATGAACATTAAACAATGAATGTAAAATAGCATATTTTTTGTTTCTTTGTATGCTAAGGAAAACTTGATTTTTAATATAATTGTTTGGACAATTATGAGCTTACAAATACTGCAGCAGATATAACTGAATGTAGCTGGTATCAAAATTAATATTAGTTGTACTTTAAACCTACTTCTGTAGACAGTGCTGGTAAACTAGAAATACACAGACATATGTATAGACTCCAGAGTGATTGTCATAAATAACATCCCATCCTACGTCATGTAATCTCTGGAAAGCTGTATGCTTTTGAGGTAATGAGTAAAAATGGCAAATAATGGTTTAATATCACCATTAAAGTCATGCATGCTTGAGGTGAAGTCTATTTGATTGTGATGGATGATTATCTTGATAAGTTGTTATATTCAGTGTGCCAGAATTTTGTTGAGAATTTTGCATCGATGTTCATCTGAGATATTGACTTACAATTTTTTTTTCTGGTACTCGTTTGCTTTTGGGATCAGGGTAGTGTTGGCCTCATAGACTAGGTTGGGTAGTTTTCCTCCCTCCAGTGTTTTTGGAAAGTGTGAAAAATACAAGTATTAGATCTTTATAGATTTGGTAATATTCACTGCAGATGCCAAATGGTCTAGGACTTTCATTTGTGGGGAGACTTTATTATTCTTTCAATTTCAGTCCTTGTGTGTATTTAATCTCTCTCATCCTGGCTCAGTCTTGGGAGTTTATTGAGAGTCTAAAATTTGTCTACTTTTTCTAGGTTTTCCCAGTTTGTTTGCATGAAAACTTTTATAATAGTTTTTTTTTTTTCTATTTCATTTGTTTTTGCTCTCATTTTTATTATTTCGTGCCTTTGACTGGTTTTGGGGTGTTTTTCTAAGCCTCTCTTCAGGTTCCTTTACTGCTCTACCTTTTGTGTCCTGTTGGTGTTACATCAGGTCACACTTGGTGGGGTTTTTTTTTTTTTTTCTGTTAAGCTGTAACCCCTTATCAATAATGCTGTTTTATCTTTTAATCACACCATTTGCTACATGCTTTTTGAATGCTTTAGACTTAAATCCACAGTGCTGGAAAGCAATGGAATCAAAATAAATTAAGTGAAGGCCTGAATTTTTTGAGTATAGTGTGACTTGGTGCAGTTCTCCCCCCCCCCTTCTTTTTTTTTTGACTTGTCTCTAAATTCCTAGGTAGGTATGTTGCTCTACTTGATGCTAAGTCTTGTCTTCAGTGTTGGTTTCCACATATCTAGTCTGTGAACAAGCTGTAGCTAATAGATCTGTAGATTTTATAAAGTGCAATGTATTTTGTGGTTAAACGGGTCTTGCATGAATCCTGGAATCTTCTTAATTTTATTTCATTCACTTTAAATCTGTCTTGCTAGAAGTAGGAACCACTGTAACTTCAGATTTTGTTCTGATTACTGTTTGCTCATCTGTGTTAGCTGTTGTGTAATCTGCTATTAAGAGCTTCTGAATTTTTTACTTTTGGTCCATAAACAGTCTTCCACATAATTTGAGAAATGAGAATAGGTTTAAATTAATCACCTTAAGATGTTTTTACCCTTGGTTTTGACTAATCTAAACATGGTGACTGATTAGCCTGTGTTTACTATCATTCCAGGAGTATTCAGCCTTGGCGTTCCTGTGGATGCTCTCTTCTTCATTGGTAACCAGTTAGTGGCCACAAGTCACACAGGAAAGGTGGGCGTGTGGAATGCTGTCACTCAGCACTGGCAGGTTAGTGCTAACTGAAGCATTGACAGAAATGAACATACTTCAGAAAATTGTCAATTCATTTTATCCTAATGAGGTTCATAATATCTATTTTTGATGTAGTGTTATAGTGAATATTGATTCGTCAATGGCAGGTTTGCTTCTAGTACACATTTGACTGGGTTTTTAAGAATTTTAAGTTTGAAAAATGGATTTTGTTTTGTAATATACAAAAGGACAGGTTTATTATATTAAAAAAGGAAGGGAAAAGACAGTTGTATAGACATAAACAGGCAGGCAGAGCCACTCCTGAAAGGGACAGGTTTGTTAAGAGACTACACCAGCACACAGTCTTTGGAGGAGAGCCACAAAATGGGTGAGTTTTAAATGTGGTTGGATATATCTTTATTTGCATGAGCTATTTACGTTTCATGTCTTGGGAGGGAGGAGTCCAGGTTGGCTTCATTTCTTGTGTGGTGGAAGCAACAGGTTGTCATGAACATGCAAAACCTGTGCAGAGAAGACAGCACACTCAAGTCTCTTCAAGTAGCTGAGGAACAGGAAGGAGACTAAGCAAAAGTTAGTATCAATTCTGAAGGAGAGGAAGAAAATGAAAGGACTTTAACCAAAGATGGGCATGATCAGACCCATGTTTTGTGAAGACAGCAGCAGCAGGTCGTGTAAGGTGGACTGGAAATCGGGAGTGGTCCCGTCAGAGCAGCAGAGATGTACTCAACTCAGCACAGATGACAATGTTTGAAAAATGTATGTAAGCCTCCCTGATATGATATGGATATCTGATTAGATATGTAAAATTAAAGAAGAGAATGTTTCTAGTTTTGACAGTTGAGTGACTAGTAATACTTGGAAAGGGACTATTGAAAGAGAAGCAGACTTGCTGGTGGACATTGTGAGGATAATTAGATTGATGAAATATTTGCTTGGAGATTCCCATGGGCATCCGAGTGCAGACTTGGCATCCGGTATATACTTGGGATGGCCCTTTAAAATGTAGGGAAAAGGAAAGGGTTAGCTAGAGAAAGTATTTGGAACCAAAAAACTTTTATGAAAATTGAAACATAAGAATTGATAAAATACCCTGTTGCAAGTGTATATCAAAGGAAGAAAAGTCAAAGTTTAAATGCCAGAGAACATTAACACTTATGGCTATAAGATAGAAAACTCAAAGCCAAGTGGATACATGCGTGATTGACAGAAGGCACTGTTTTTGGCAGTAAGATATCATTTGCAGTGAATTAATGAGGTTTTGGTAGTGGTATGTGCCAAATTGCAGGAGTTGGGGAATTTAGAGGCCACAAATTCAGTTATCTTTCAGAAAGGTTAGTGGTGAAGGAAAGCCGAGGAAGTTGTAATTTAAGGATGAAGGACAGATTGAAAATGTTTAGTGCTCCATTTTTTCACCTGTAGGATAGGAAAGACTTCAATAAGCTTGTAGTCAGAGAGAGGAGTTGCCAGAGAAAGCATGTGAAGGAGATATTGGTTAGTCCCATAGAAGTCAGGAATCTCTGGGATCTAAAACAGCAGAGATGTTTACCCAGCACGGTGCAGAGTTAACAGTCTTTAAACAGAAGGGTGAGGAAGCACTACTGAAGAAGATAAGTTTAGTGGAAGAGGAGGATATGCATGCATCTAGAATTGCCAAAAGTATAAATGATGCAGTTGTAGTCGCAGTGTAGGTTTCTCAATGAGTGCTCAGTGCTGGAACAGGAGCTGGAGAAATAGTATGAACCTGACTCAGAACTGGAGATCTGACAGAATAAATATGATTACCAGGGGATAAGGAAGCAGTGAAGATGACAGAGTTGTTGAAATTGTGAGATCAAGAAATGAAGGAATGTCAGTCAGGCAGAGAAGGATGCAGGGGTGTCAGGGATGAAAAGGGAAGTTAGCATGATGACTCGCACATGATGAGACTGATGGAAATTTGGAGGCTGTACTGAAAGATTGAAATCAAAGTTTGCATTTGGAGCAGTCTCCGTGATGTGATCGTTTAAATCAGAAGTTGAATTGACAAGGTAGAAGTATGGAAAGTGGAATCCAAGAACTCTTTAAGTGTTGTCAGTATGAACATTTAGTGCTAAGATAGGGAATAGGAAAAAGTGGACTGTGGACCTGATGCCCAGATCCTAGGTAAAAGCCGTAAGTTGATAGATCTGGAAGTTGCAGTCTGGGCAGAGAGGATGTTATGATGGGGTTAAGCTTGTGGAGGGCTGTTCTTGAGATCTTATCACCCTGATATACTGGGGAGCTAGAAGAGAATGAAGAGCTTCCAGTGGAAGGAATTATAATCAGGAAAATTCAGGCTTTGTTTTAGATGAAGACTATAGGAAAAGTCCTATTTGTAGAAAAAAATACATTCTCTTTGGTGGGCCTTCCATATAGGCACAGCGGAAGACTGTTGTCATTACCCTAAAAATAATAGGCCAGCCAATGTGGGGAAGTACTAATCTCTGCGGACCTAAAGTTTAGGTAGAGGGTTTGATCAGTGAGATTCTTCCTCTGGTGTTATCTCTAGGGAGAGAAAAGTCACAGAGATGTGGGGCAGGTCTGCTTTCAGGTAGGTTACTTGACTATTCATGTCTGGTCCGAGCTTCCCAGTGGCTGCAAGAAGCTGTGCTGTTTGTGCCATAAATCTGCTTATATCACTTAAGGACCATGCTTTTTTTAAAATTAACATTTCTTGATATTTATTAGTGTTTTCAGAATTATGTGCAGAAATTTTCATAGGTGTTACAGATTCTAAAACTGGCACCAGTGTCAAGGTGTTGATATTTCTTAAGCTTTTAGTCCATTTGTAACTTGATGTTTGTGTATGCATAAATTGAATTCCTTTTTGACAAAGTACGTTTGTTACTACATTCCAGGAAAACCTGGGGAAAGTGAGTAAAAACATGCTTTACAGTCCTGTTAGATAAACCTCTTTGTAGGCAGTGCAGAGAAGTCTCACTGTGAATGCAGATATCAACAGAAAGCCATGCCCCAAGACCAGGTCCTCTGACCGCTGTTGGGTCACCCTTCAGCCTCTAGCAGCAGTTCAGCCCACAGATAGCACAGCAGGTACTCAGGACAGCTGTGCTCATTTGTTGCTTGCACCATCAGAGTTGATTTGTGTATTACCTGAATCAGGTGAAAAGATGGGATGGAATGAGGGAGAGAATGAAAATTAATACAAGTGTTAGCCTGAAAATCATTATGAAATCAGTTTAACAGTTTCTCAGTAAGACAGTTTCAATAAACTGTCAGTGACAGTTTCATAAAAGCATTGCATCTCCTTTGGGAAAGAAAAACAATATAAAGAAATGTTTCAGATTTTTGTTATTTTTTTTGTTGTTGTTTAATTCTGTCCCATAAGCTTTAAGAAGATTAATAATAATAACGGAATTTCTTAATTCCCTTCACTCTCTTTTAAGGGAATTAAGTAATACTTATTATCTCTTACTAATAAAAGCAGATCCTAGATTGAGCTACATAGCAGAAAAACAGTTCTTAAGTGTTACTTCCCAAGTGGTTCATGTTAAAGTTTAGACTGACACTGAAAACAGAGTATACGTGTTTCATTCTCATGCTGAAACAGTCTTAGAAGTTCATCCTGGAAACTCACTGTGTACTCTGGTTCTCAGAGGGCCAGTGACCTCCTGGTGTTTGTTACAGAAGATGAGTGCTTTGAGCCAAACCCACCTTGTGAACCACAGCCTAGTCTCTGCCTGAGGAGTAGAGCTAATAAGCTGGAAGAGAAAATGCTCACCCTGAGAACAAGCATCCAAGTGAATTTCTGTGGTCTGACAAGCTGAGTTGGGCAAACATGAGAGAGGTTCCTCTGATTAAGCTCTCTTTCATGGTCCAAACACCTGTAACACTAATGTTACAAGCAGGGTTTGGTGGGATACATGGGGGTTTTTTAGTGATAGGTTTATGAAGCCACATGTTAGAAATAGAAAAAGAAGGGCAGAACTCACCTGTGATCCTGGCCCCAGAGTTCACTGGGGAAAGGGCTGACATTTGAGTATGTGTTACATTTTGACCACAAACCTGAGTATCTTACCTTTGCTTACTTCAGGATTTATAGTAGTTAGCTAAATCAGCTGACACAGTACCTCTTTCTTGCTGACACATAAATCCACCCCTAAGAAACAAACAGCATGTATTATTTTGATATAAAATATTGCATTTATTTGTTGACATATGCTTGAAACCCATGTATCAAAGAAGCAGCTCCGGCATCTGGCTTTTCTTGGTTTTGTTTTTTGTTTTATCAAGAATGGAAGGCATGACATTGTGGAACAGTGAAAGTTAAGCCTCCTGCAAAAATAAGCCTTAAATAAGATCTGCTTCAGTTCCTGAGAAGACTGAAGTAAAAATAAAATTGTTTATAGCATAATGACAGATTGATTCCAATAAACATTCTCTTCCTTACAGTGGTAGAAATCAAAGGGCAACAGGCAATTCTCACATTCCTTTGAAAATGACTTTTAACCTAGGGTTTTGCATCCAATCAAACATGAGTAAGATGCTTTCAGATGATCCTGAGAGAATTTTTCCCAGCCTTCCACAGAAAGGGCTATAAAAGAAATATTCTTTGATGCTAACAACATATTTTGAAAGGGAAGGAGTGCTGTATAGTCAGCTTAAAAATCGTATTTAAAGGAACTGGTATCTGTTTTGGTGAGTCTAAATAAGTGATTCTTTTAAAAGTAATGGGTAAATAAAAGATACTGTTCAAAAAAATCATATCTAGGTGGAGAATGTGGTTTTGACAATTCTGCAGTCCTTTTATTGCTTTGAAAGGCAAACTGATCTTTTTAAAATTGCAAATCACTCAAATTTACACAAAGGATAATCATAATTTGTAGTACCTTAAAAAAGATTTAGATTTAGATTTTACTTAGAAAAGATGTAGTACCTGATTTTTGACTACCGTGACTGACCCAAAATATTAATCAGCATGATTTTTCAGGTATAGGAGGCTACAAAATGACTGAGTCTGCTTTTTGTGCCAGTAGAGATGAATTTAGTAGTTAAAACTGCTCTGTAACCTTTCTTATCCTATACTTTCTCTTGTCTCCTTAACCTGAAGGGTAGGCATGGCAGAAAGTGTCAGGACTTGACCGGTGATTGCAGAGAAAAGTAGAAAGGTTATTTCTCTAGAAGCTTGCAGATTTATAATCCTGGAGCCTGTTCTCACCAAGAGCAAATGGTGACATGACTTGGCCTTGGCCCCTTGGGAAGCTCCAGGCAGCCACCATTCTTTTATTGTAGGATGGGTACAAAAGGACGGGAACGTATGACTTTATGCAGCCACATGCTCCTGTGAGGAATCTGGGGTGGGAATTGAAATTGTTGAGTGCAAGAGTAGAGAGATGAAGTCACTGTGAGAAAGTTGGTCAGTGGGGTAGAAAACAGCCTCTCACTACACTTTAGACATTTTTACTCATGTCAGTGAAAGGTTTTCCATGTTTACCTGCGGTGGAACCTGTAGGTCCTGATGAAACAGGAACTTGACTGAAGTTAGAGGTGGTGCTCAGGTTGTCCCAGACACATTTCTAGTGTAACCATAGCATACTGGACACCAGATTGTATGTACTAAAAATTCAGGTCCTGCCTGTGAAGAGCATCTATTTCCAAGTTTTCGCTCTCCTTAAATTTTTAAAAATTAGAATGAACTTTTATTCTGTGCTTTTTGTTCCTGCTGTACTGTCAGAATGTCCCATCCCCCATTCTCTGACTCATTGTTGACTTCTTCAGTTTTCAGATTGTTTCCTAGATTTTTGCTCTTTTCCCTCCTCTGTGATTGTATCACATGCCTTATTTTAGTGTCTGTCAGACTGCAGTGGTCTCTTTCATTCTCAACTATAAGTTTACAGGCTTCTCCAGAGCCAAAGTGATCCTTGTTCCAGCCCAGCACTTGTTCCCTTGGATTGCACCTGGTGCATGGAAAGTATTTCATTTAAACTTCATCTGTGAAGTTGCGTATGAATCTCTGACCTACCTATTCATAGTGAGGATTCATTTTGACTAGACCCAGCCTTCCAGTCATAAAGTGTGCTGCGATCTCAGTCATGGGCAGTCAAAAGAAATAATCCTAAATTCTGAAAGGAAAGTACTGCTGTTAGAAATAAATTTTTTAAGCTTTTTAGTTTTGGTGTTTTTCAGTTCTGTGTGTTTGTACATAAAGAAAGCCCATTTTCTAAATCTTACAGTTGTCATTTTAAGTAATCAAAAAAATTTGAACAGATCGTATAAATTGTAGTATCTGACATCTGATAATAATCTCACTACATCAGGTCCAGGATGTTGTTCCTATAACCAGTTACGACACCGCTGGGTCATTCCTCCTCCTGGGCTGCAACAATGGATCAATATATTACATCGGTAAGACTATAGACACCACCGTGGTCTATGCAGTAGGACTTCCTTCAATGAGAACGTGGAAGTATTGCATGTTCTCATTTTTAAATAGGTGCACAGTCTTAATATTACTTAAATTTTATTTTTCAGATATGCAGAAGTTTCCTTTGCGAATGAAGGACAATGATCTTCTTGTAACGGAACTTTATCACGACCCTTCCAATGACGCTATCACTGCTCTTAGTGTTTACCTCACACCCAAAACAAGTCAGTCTTACCATAAAATTACAGTTAAATTTTTTGAGATGTCTATTCATTGGTTTGTTAAGTTGAAAGTACTTTTCTAGTCCTTTCTATTTAAGAACTTCAGTACTAAGGATTTCATCTATTAGTGTAAAGTTGATATTCAGTTATTTTTATTGACATCGAAGATGACTAGTAAATAACTATTACTTGAAATAGGAAATGAGTATCTTTCCTCTTCTAGCTTGTATGTGTTATAAGCTTTATGGTTACTTTGTTAGTACTATATCCAATTATTTGGACCTTTTTCTTCCTATCACAAGAGCTGATATCACTTTGAAATTAGTAACTTTTATTTTAACCTCTCTTTCCCCTTCCTCAAATAATACCTCTTAGAAAACTTTGAGTTGTAGGAGCAAACATTTTATTTAGAAGTTTAGTATTGTTTTCACTGGCCATTGCAGTGAAATTAGCCAGCAAATTCTGATAATAAAAGGAATTCTAAGACTATTAACATATATCTAATAAAATGTAAATGAATGTGATTATGTTACTTGTATAAAAACATCATTTTCCGAAATTATAAAATTGTAAAATTACAGTAGGGTTTAACCCATATGACTCTAGAGTGGGGGTCAGCATGCCATGCTCTTGCCAATAATGTTATGTAGTGTCTGGCTACCTTTTCTTTTTTTCTTAATCTAGTTAAGAAGGGAGGATAAAGCTTTGCAGTGACGGGAATTAAAGACCTAAGAATGGAGTCATCTCTTCACTTAAAAGAGGTGTTCTCCACAGCATGTCTTTCCTTTGATGCAAGTATTTTCAGGTGAACCTAAAAGAATAGCTATTAAAGCTAACAGGTTCTCGGTGGAGCTTTTTGAAAATAGAGGTTCCTGAATTCCATTCTGCATTTAAATATTTGATGGGTCTGGGAATGTGTAATGAAAAAAAGTCACAGATGAACCTGATTTGATGAGTTTTACAAAACATAGGCAAATGTGCTATAAGTGATGTAATGGGCATATTTGTTCCATAGTTAATTTTTTTTTAACCAAAAAGAGTACACATACTACTTGGTTCAGGGAGGTTCAATATCATAGCAAAAGTAAAGCATGATAATTGTAGGCATGAAGTAATACTGCTTTAGGAATATTGTGGCCATTGGTGTTCTTCTTAGCCTATCAGATTTACTGTTTTAAATATTGAGAACTTGCTGTCTCAGGCACTCTGTAAGGTGATAAAAGATGATTATGATTCAGATCTGTAGAGTCAGGAGTGAAAGGAGATAGATGGACTTAGGTGCAAAAATGGTGGTCACAGCGGCTCTGCAGGAACCTAACACACAGTACCAGAGAGGATGACCAGGCAGCAGTAGAGGGAGGGTCAGGAAAAGAAGAAGGAAATGATGGCCAGAGAATGGCTAGAGAGCTTTCAAGATTTTTGTGCTGTGGTGGACTGGGGGCTGGTAGAAGCCCCAAACACAGTTCTGCCTCACCTCATGGGGAAGCTCTGCCCGAGCAAGTTCATCATCTCATGCTCCACTTTTCCTCTGACCTGTGCAGGTGTCAGTGGCAACTGGATTGAGATCGCCTATGGCACAAGCTCTGGGGCTGTGCGTGTGATCGTGCAACATCCTGAGACGGTGGGGTCAGGCCCGCAGCTGTTCCAGACGTTCACGGTGCACCGGAGCCCTGTCACGAAAATCATGCTGTCAGAGAAACACCTCGTGTCAGGTAGGTGAGGGGTCCTTGTGGTGCCAAGTGCAGAATCCAGCTGGTGGAGTGTAGGACTCTGAAAGCAGTTTTCATGAGGGAAACATTAAACTTTTGTTTTAGCGATAGGAATTAATTTCATCTCTTTCTCTTATTCTAATATTTTGTTTTCATACATATATTACCTCAAAATACATAATCCTGTTGAATGTTTTGGTTAGACTTTTTTTTTCCATGTTAGAGGTTTTTTTCCCAAGTATGAACTTAATGTAAATTTGGTTACCTTCACACTAACTTTAAGAATATTAACTATTGGTAAAGCTATATAGAGTTGAAGAAAACATTTTTTATGGGTTTGTATTTCTTCCTCATCATATGATTTAAAATTTCCTTAGTAATTGGATACTTCAATTGATAGGTTTTTGAACTTAATGAGCATGACACAGTAATATGATTGCAAAACAAATTCTGTTAATGAGGTTCATTGCATGTAAAAGATGATTTCAAAGAGGCTTTGTAAAATTGAACTGGGGATCAGGTACAGCCAGAGAGTTTACTGTATAAAGCGGTCTTACATTAAATAACGAGTCCTAACATTAAAAAGTGATACTTCCTTTTACTGTTCTTCAGTCTGATTAAGTAACAAATAAAGGTGAAATAGCTTGTCCAAGAGTAGTATTTGATTGGCTGGATATGCTTTTATTGAAAGTCTAATGTTTCTGGGCATAAATAATTATGTCTTCTAAAACCATCACTCCAGCCTTCATAAAGAAATACTCAGTGAATGCTTATGTCACCGAGGAGTCTTTTACTCTCGATGCTGCTTCCTCCTCTCTGCCCAATTACTAAGTATTGGATTGCCTCAGTTCTTTCCTAGATTCTCCATTCTTTGTACTTCCCCTGGTGACCTGGGTGTTACCTCTATGCCAGTGACTCTCAGACTTCCCTCCATCTGTGAGCATCCGGAGTTTGCAAACTTGTATATCCAGTGCATGCATCTGGCTTGTATGTTTCGCGGCCTCTAAGAAATAACTTGGGTGATACGGTGCGTTGGATTTCTCTCTAAAGCCATTTTTAGTGCACACTGTTAGAATCTACTCATTTATTCAAGTTGAAAATGTAGGCATTGCCCTTGATTTGTCCCTTCATGCCTGCACACAGGTGCAGTCCATTAGTAAGTCCTTTCAGTTTTGCTACAACAGATGTCACACATCTGATGACCTCATTTTGTGAGCATTGTTGTCAGCCTGGTGATCACATCGTTTCTTCCCTAGGTTCCTGGACATCTCAGTCCAGTCCCAATCTTGTCTTTATGGTACATGCTCCAAATGGCCACTAGAAATATCTTTTAAAAATGCAAGTCAGATCTGAATTCCAGTGATGACTTTTTCATGTGTAATAATTAGTAAGGCTGTTTTTGGTCTGGATACTGTCTGCCTTTCATGTCTTTTTTGGGTGCTTGTACCTTTCAAGTTTTTTCTTCTCCCTCCTTTCATGCCAATTTTCTTTCTGCCTTTGACAACCTCATCTTGAATTTTCCTCACATTCCTTCACAATGCCTCAGAGACTATGCACTCATTTTTTTGTTTGAATGTTTTGCCTCTGGATCCTGTTTTCCAGATACCTTCTTAATGAAGCCATGGTAAATTAGCCAGACCCTCTAGCCAACAATCAACTTCTATTAGTGTTTCTATCTGCTTTTTCCAGACTATCACTTGATTTATCACGTCTTCCTCCTCTAGACTATAAGTGCTGCAGAAGCAAGAAGTTTCTTCTATAAACTGAACTGAATACATGTGTGAATTGAAGTAGTTTGATCCAGTGAGAAAGTAGACTCTTGTGGAGTTAAAATGTTTAAATACCAGTGCTTAGAGATTTTTGGTGTTAGTTGCTTTTGCTATAATGGCCATGTTGTAGAATGTAATGTCAGACAACTACTTAGTAAAATTTGTACTTTGACATTAAGACCAACCAGCTTAGCCACAACTCTGGAGCATTTCTTGTCAATTCACTTGTTACTCTGCCACCTAGTGGGTATCAACGTGTATGTTAGGTTACCTCCTTTTCCTTTGACATTTGTATTGATGTCTTAAGAACTGTAGATGATTAATATTCGAAAGATTGCCATTAGCTATCTGAATCCACCCAAATTGATTTTTCTGAATTGTAGTAAGCTTAACAGGAAAATTGGGATTTTTTTTCCCCCATAAAGCTGGTTAAGTAGCCTTGCACTAAATGTCTCCTTTCTTACCAGAGAACTGAGAATTTTGATATCTGTGTCTAGTACTATTCATTAATGAGTTCATAGCATATGGCTGTTTTCTGAAATAGTAAGGCATGCCATAAATGTACAGTACTTTCAGTGATGATTATCATTTTTGGTGTTTTTTCTTTTCAGAGGATAAACAAATATTTGCTTAGAGATAGAGATAGACTACTTAATTAGGCTATATCAGTATATACCTACTTTATAGACCTACTTATTGTTGTATACATAATTAGATTGAGCAAAGTTTGGTTTTAATGTCTTCAATACAAATTTGTATATAAAACTATCAGTGTTAGCACAAAATTTTGATTTTGTTGAATGTAACTGAGTGAGCAATAATAAGCTCATTTCAACAAGTGTAAATATTCACTAACTCCTGCTCTATGTGGTTTAAATTGGAGTAACATAAGCAGCAGCAGTTGGGAAAAATAAACTGAGTAACTTGTTAGCCGTGATATACAGGAGAGGATAATATTTAGCATATTCTCTCAACTTCTCTCAACTACAGTTGTTAGAACTTTCCTTGTACCCTGTGGGCTACATTGTAAGGATTCATAGATTTACCGACATGCCTTATATTTACAGCAAGGTAAACCATATTCACGTCTTTTTTTTTTTTTTTTTTGGTTATGTATAAATGATACCATTTTCAGATAAATGTTATTTGCCACTCAAAATTGGCTATGAGCTATATAATATAGATCCTACTGAAAAAAGTTGATTCTGCTGTCATGATCTGTATTTGACAGCTCCTCTGTTTTCTCTCCCAGTCTGTGCAGATAATAATCATGTCCGCACATGGACAGTGACGCGATTCAGAGGAATGATCTCCACTCAGCCAGGCTCTACCCCTCTAGCATCATTCAAGATACTTTCTCTGGAGGAGACAGAAAGTCATGGAAGCTATTCCTCTGGAAATGACATTGGTAGGTTAAGTCATGAAGGGCATTTTCAAATACTACCCTTCTGCATTGCTCACAGAGCTACTAATGGGACCTTCAACAATGCGTTTTAAACTACTCTCTTTTACTTTGAAACTCATTTAAAATAAAGTCAGTGCAGTTTCCTGAGTATGTTCTATAAGTTGAAAATTACAATAGCATTTTTCATCTTATGAGCATTTAAAATGCTAATGAGCAGTTCATAATTAAAAGTCATGATGGCTGTACATATTAGAAAGCTAAAGTTAGTAGTAATGGGCTGGTGCTCACTTAGCATTGACAGGAAACAGTGTAGCATGTCTCCACTGATGCTTTCATTTCAGCACACGCTAAGTGTAAAGTTAGTGACTGCTATCTTCACTCAGGTGTGCACATGGAAACTCCTCTCCCTTGCACAGATGATTTTCCTCAGTATCACTAGGAAGACCTATACTGTATATATTTTGATTGTTACCTATCGCTGTACATTTGAGTTCTGTGACCCTGTTGGTTAGCTGATGTACCTTTCTGATCATTTCCAATAGGTAAAAGTGATAGTACTGCTGGAAGGACTTCAAATTCAATCTTTGAAAAGAGCTATTTATGAAAATTATACTGCTGAGGCTTAGTATTAGAAAAATACTTAACATTGGCAGTAGTGATCCTGTGATTCCAGTTCACTATTTGATGGAATGGGAACTACTTCCCTAGAGAAGTTCAGTCTTATTTTTTTCCAGCTTTATTGGAATGAAACTAAGAGCAATGTATAGCATGAGTGTATTTTTTTGAGAAACTAAAAGCTGAAAATTGCAGCTAAGGCTATAGTACACTGGAAGTAGAAAGGAGCAAACTATATTTTGCAGAATGCACATAAGTGCTGGCACCAGCCAGCTGGGATGCAGCACCCGCCACAATCACCTCAACAGTTATTATATCCATTTAACAAGGATGGAAACCAGTGTGCAAATGAACACTTTACTGTTTGAACTGAGGTGAAATGTGGGTTGGGTTGGGAAAGCTCTAGGATGAGGACATTACTAAAAGGTAAGAATGTTCACAGGGCAGAGGAGAGAAGCAGGCAAGGTTGAAAAAGGTTATGTCTGCAAGGCCATTGATTACTGATTTCTAGGTGAGAACAGGACATATGTAATATGTTTAGAAATTGCTCAGAACAGGACATATGTAATATGTTTAGAAATTGCTCTGGAAAAATAGGGAACAGTGAGATTTCATTCATAACTTTATAATAGCTTTGTTTAAAAAACTTGACGTACAATGTAATCCATGGACAGATCTTTTATTCAGTCAGTTTCATTTTACATAAGGAATTAACTTTTGACATTTTTTCTGTCTAAGGACCTTTTGGAGAGCGAGATGATCAACAGGTGTTCATCCAGAAAGTTGTTCCCATTACTAACAAGCTGTTTGTAAGACTCTCCTCCACTGGAAAAAGGTAATATTTTGTACACATTTCTATTCAGAAGTCACTTTTGCCTTAAGGTATGAGTAATTTAACAATGATAAGTGTTCATCCCCCCGTCCTGGAAGAGAGGTGTAAGAGAAATAGCAATGTAGAGACATGAGTCAAGGAAAGAGACAGGTGAGCTTAGAGTGGAGGTAGCAGGGAGAGCAATAACAGTAGAGTAGTGACAGGTTGGAAAGAAGGAGATACAGAAAGGAAGCAGTCAGTAGTGACCACAAGATATGACAGAAGACAGCTAGCTTAAGGCATGGAAATGAGAGCAGTTGTAGGTAATACAAAGGAGAAACAGCACAAGCAGAAGGAGAAAAGGAAGTGGAGAGATGAAAGGGTGTAAAGAAAGGAGTGCATCGTGAAAGAGGATGTAGAGAGACAGGTACAGGAAGCAGAGCGAGAAAGAGGAGATGAATACCTACCTAGGTAAAGAGCAATGCGAGAAGTTAGCAGTAGCAATATAAAGGGAAGAAAGATGGGAGCAGAGGAAAGATAGAGGCTAACCAGCCAGAGAGCAGGGAGATAGATACAGGATATACAGTTAAATATAGCAAAGGGAGAGAGATTATTTAGCAAGGGGAGACAGTCATTGCTGACTAGAGGAAGACTGCAGAGATAGAGAGGAGGGGAGAGCTAGACACAAAAGGAACAGAGTGGAGCGAAGACAGCAACAGCAGAATGATACAGATGGAAAGAGGAAGTGAAAGGGGAGTAGGAAAAACAAGGAGATAGGAAATAGAGCAACAAGGAGAGCACCAGCAGGAGGAAGATAGAGATGAAAAGAAGGGTAGACAGCAAGGTGATGGATGGAGAGAGGTAAAGTGTAGGGAGACAGAGCTAGCAAGGAGAGTGAGCAGACACAGGTAGAGAGAGGGCAAGGGAAGCATAGATGCCGAGATAAGTAGGGAATAGATAAGAGAGCAGTAGCAAGGGCACAGGCTGTAGACTGTAGAGTGAAAAGGGGACAGGAGAGCTAGCAAGTAGAAAGGTCAGATACCTGTATCTAGAGAAACAGGGTGAGAGGAAAGAGAAAGCGAGCAAGGAGGGAAATAAATTCAGAGGAAGAGGTGGGGAGATGAAATAGAGGTAGAGTGCAGGGAGAGAAAGATAGGGAAGAGATGAGAAAGGTGGAGAGACTTAAGAGTCACATTTTTCAAGTGAAAGTAAGAAGGACAGTGAGAATTTCAAGATTGATAGCCTCAGACGCATTGAGCTTTATTTAACATTTTGCTTTAAAACCTTTTATTTTTTGTCTATCAAACAAGTGAAAAGAAGTTTCTACTAGTTATTTAAAAGGTGCAGGTTTTCATATTAAAGTTATTAGCACCACTAATGTTTTCAGTAATTTCTCAGTTACCTTTTCAGCACATGATCTCTATTTCTTAATGTTCTTATGGAAAATATGACAGACACGAAGTATTTTCTCAAATTCAATAAAGTTCTGTGCAGGTTGTCTTTAGCAGTGGTTTCTATGTACCTAGACTTACCTTTCAAGAAAATGCATTAGGAACATGTAAAGTAGTTCTATATCATCTTGAGAAGTGCTATCACTGGGTTAATTTTACGTGCGTATGTGGAGAACAGAGGGCCCCATTTTTACCGAGACTGCTATCCTAGTAGGACCTCCCATTCAGAGTGTTGAATCTCATATCCTTGCTTAGGCTTCACGTCCTCCTTTTGCTACTTTAGTTTGTAACAGTATGTGTGTGACAATTGCTCCAATTTATGCATAACTTAAATTTTATGATTAATAAGTTTAATTCCACAGGAAACGGTGGGATTGTAAAATTACTTTGAACAATTAAAATCAGTTCAGATTCTTAGCAGGAGTGAAATGAAAGGATTTTATTAAAGTGTGGGCAGGGGAAGATCATCCCTTGATAAATTTTAAGGTTAAGTATCTGTCTTATTAGAAAATAACATTTGTTTTTATGCCCATGTATTCAAACAAATTTATCTTAAGCTTTGTATTTGCAGATACTATTAGGAAACAGTTTGCTGCCTTTGAAAGAATAATCACATGATCATCTTGATAAACAATTTGGCTCCTATTTAAGATTTTTAAAACCACATGGGAAAGTTTCATTAATCTGACAATGTCCACAAATAGTTGCAAGCCTCGCTCATACCCAGGGGCGATGTGCCCGCCTTTTCCCGCACCATCCGGAGAGGTTGCAGATTCTGGCCATATGCAGGCAGGGAGTAATGAATTCCCCAAGTCCCAGCTCCTTTTGTTTCATTATGGATGTGTGTCTAAGTCATATAAGGCAAATAATGTTGTTTTCCGTTTTTTCCCCTAGAAAAGACTTTTGAGTCATTCCTAGTGGTTGCCCTGCCTTCTTTAAGTCTGGTTTATTATGTTTGTGAACTGCTCAGCAGTACACTTGCAAATGCTAATTGTAGAATGCTTGTTCCACATGGTTTACAATGGTGCACTCTTGCAGAATCTGTGAGATCCAGGCAGTTGACTGCACCACAATATCCTCATTCACCGTGAGAGAATGTGAGGGGTCCAGCAGGATGGGCTCCAGGCCTCGGCGCTACTTGTTTACCGGCCATACGAATGGTAGCATCCAGATGTGGGACCTGACCACAGCCATGGACATGGTTAACAAGAGTGAAGACAAGGGTAGGTCTACAGGGAAAGAGCTGGTCACAGCATAAGCTTTTAACCTAGATGTTTATAATGAGGACTTATTTTTCTAAGATGTAGGTGGTCCCACTGAAGAAGAGCTCCTCAAATTGCTGGACCAGTGCGACCTGAGCACCTCCCGCTGTGCGACCCCCAACATCAGCCCTGCGACCTCTGTGGTGCAGCACAGCCGTCTTCGGGAATCAAATTCAAGGTAAGCCAAAGGGTCAAATGTATCACAAGTTGAATTGGTTGCTTTTGAAAAAATTGGCTACATACTATAGTCATATATTTGTTCTTGAAATTTGTCAAAGATCATTTTACATTTAGCCATTCAAAGTTGTTAAAAAACCTACCCTAGTCTGCATTTTTTAAAATCACGTTAATATTCACCTTTAAAAAAAAAAAAAAAAAAGCTTTACTAAATTTTCATTTTGTATCCCCAGTTCTCAAAAAAAAAAAAAAAATGCAGTTTTGTGAGCAGCTAACAGTTTACACCCATGAAATGTAGTCAAGAATTTGACGAAAGTTAGGAAGATCATTGTTACTTTGGCCAGAACACGGAGTTCTTGTTCAAAACTGATAACTTACCTTCTCTTATTTAGGCCCTTAATATAATGACAGTATTTCTTTGGTTGCTTATTAAAATTCCAACACCTGAACTAAGGACCAAATTTTGCTTTTCCCAGTTTTGGTTTTGTTTTTTTGTTTTTTTTGATATTCAGAAATCCAGCTTGGCTTAACTTTTCTATATATAAAGTATGTTTTTATGAGTAGAAATAAAGATAGCTATTCTTTATATTTATATAATGTGTTTCTAATATTTTCCTCATGTGTAATGGATAAGCCTCCGAGTAATGATTTTTAAAAATTGTATTTCAGCCTTCAGCTCCAACACCATGAAACCATCCATGAAGCAGCTACTTATGGTTCCATGAGGCCTTACAGAGAGAGTCCCTTGTTAGCAAGAGCAAGGAGAACTGAGAGCTTTCACAGTTATAGGGACTTTCAGACGATTAATTTGAACAGAAATATAGAAAGAGTTGTCCCTGAAAATGGTAATTTTGGTCCCGTACAAGGTGAAGTGAAGCGAGCAGCAGGGGAATGCACTATGTCTGAGAGGAAGTCCCCAGGAACAGAAATCAAAGGTCTGAGAGAAACAGATAGCGGATTTGAAGCCCATAAAATAGCTGAAGGTTTTCTAGAATCCAAGAAAAGGTCCTCAGAAGATGAAAATGAAAATAGAGTAGAGTTAAGAAAGAAAGGAGGATTCGAAGGAGGAGTACTCCTTGGAAGAAAGAAAGGTCCCTACCTGCCCTCATCACCGAGTACTTCGGATGGAGGGACCGACTCACCTGGTACTGCATCCCCATCTCCGACAAAGACCACCCCATCTCCCAGGCATAAAAAAAGCGATTCTTCGGGTCAAGAGTATAGCTTGTGAAAACTCACCAGAACGGCAATGCATTTCAATACATTAGCTTTTACACCAAAACGGTAGACATTAAAATTGGACTTTATTTCATACCTTTTTAAAAAAAATTACCTGGAGTAAGGAGATGTCTCCAACTTTTGGGAGTTGCTTTTTTAGTTTTACAAGTACATTTAACAGATCAATTTTTAAAGCAAAAGTCCAGTTCCAGTGCTTAGCTCCTCAGCTATTCATTGTGGAAACATTGTTTGGAAGCATAATACCATGTCTTAGAAGATGGCACCCATTTAGATGAGCTTCTCCTTACAGTCTGGGAACCAGCGCAATGCATTCCTATGCCTCATTATGCCTGAGACTTGTCTGCAATGTTACCTTAATTGAATCACATAATTTTTTTTGCAACTTAGCTCCCAACCCTTATTGTGATTGCAAAGTGTTTACCAGATACTTAATGAGGTGCTATGTTTGTGAAAAAATGTAATTCAGAAACACTATTAATGTTGAATATCAGATGACACTGTAGTAAATCCCTTAGGATTTTTTTTTTAATTGTGGGTCATTCTTTGATTCTTATTGTTGGAGTTCTTAAATCTTAATGAGCATTACCAGTAAAAAAATCACCGACCTGATCATAAGAGTCCGTTTGACCTTTTCTTTAAAATTGGAGCAGTTTTCTGTTTAGACAGAAAATAATCAAGGACAAAGCTTTGCATTAGGGAAAGGGAAAACTACTAGCTGCTAGTCTACAGTATTTTAGGAATCACTAGATATCTTTTTCCACTGTTAATCAAAATAGCATAATTGGAATTTGACCATTTTGTTACAAGACTGCAAGATTGAATTTTTGGTTAAA
This sequence comes from Uropsilus gracilis, assembly GCA_004024945.1. NCBI lineage: Eukaryota > Metazoa > Chordata > Mammalia > Eulipotyphla > Talpidae > Uropsilus > Uropsilus gracilis. The sequence continues at coordinate 34,565 of PVHY01011443.1, forward strand.
AGTTTTGACTGCTGTAAAAAATGTTAAATTTTGAATATTAGTTGTAATACAAAGTTTTTTGTACTTTTTCCATTTAATTGAAATGATTCAAGTTTCTGCAAGATAGGATAATTGTAAATTTGAAGCATTAAGCATTTATTGGTGAAATATGTATATATATATATATAAATTCCCATTCAAAAAAATAAGTGAATGAAGGTGAAATAAATCGTTTAAGTTTACTATATTGCCAGTTAATTTTTTTATTGATTATATATATTTTACATCATTATATACCCCAAGGTTCTCCCACCACATATTCAGTGAACTGTCATCTTGATATCCTGTGCTCATCCCTCTCCTTATTTCACCTTCTCCCTCCCCTTGCTGTATGCTTTAGTTTAGTTCTGTTGTCAGTTTGTTAACTGGTACCCACATCCCAGAAGAAAGCTTGAATCGTTGGTGCTCACTGGAGGTGACTCACCCTATTATCCTGTTAAACCTACCCCTTACCAGTATCAGTTCTGATTACTTCAACAGGTACAACTGTGTGAAAGTGCTAGTTGTAATCACTATTACAGTTCATGAAAATGAAAATGAAACAAGAACATACGCCTTCTGATACCAAAAAAAAAAAGCTGAACCTCAACCTCAGCAGAACTGAAGTCCAACACTGAAGAGGAGTTCGAGCTAGTAGTTAGAACAATGCTTATGGACTATCTAAGAGGGCCAAACAATTCTAAGTAAAATCCTACACAGACACACACCAAAGGCGTATAATAAATCTGTTGAAAGCCAATGATAAGGGTGATACCAAAACATTGAAGAAAAGGCATACCCTTATAAGGATCACCACTCAGATGGTCTGCAGGCTTTTCAGTAACAATGTGGTCACTCAATGAGGCAGACCAGACAATCCAATGGGTCACATAGTGAAACTCAATAGGGTACTCATACAAATTTAGAGCATATAAGACAACAGAGATAGAGCCTAAATATAGAAGACCTCAAAAAATAAGAGACAAACCAAAATAGGGGCAGTGAGTATTTATGTCTCAGTAATCAAATATAAGCAGTCTGAATTCAGTAAATACAGCTATGAATTTCAAAGAGAAGTTCAACTTTCCACTGTTTACAAGAAACCCATCTTACCAACAAAGACTAGACTTGGGTCTAAAGGTTGGGAGACAATTTTGCATGAAAAAGACACCTGTAAATAGATGTTTATTGCAGCATTATCTACAATAGCCAGGATATGGAAGCAACCCAAATGCCCCAGACAGACAAATGAAAGCTGTAGTATATGTACACAATGGAATATTATTCATCAATGAAAAAGGCAAACATTTGCAGCAACATGAATGGAGCTAGAAGGAATCATGCTGGCAGAAATAAGCTAGAAAGGAAAAAATATTGGATGGTCTCACATGAGGTTACGTAAAGGGGAAACACAAAGGGAAACAAGCAAAATTTTAAAATAATAGAATTGAAGCATAGAACATGAGGGGAAGGGAGGGCTTGGGTGGAAAGGGCACAAAAGATTAAGACGATGGTTCACAGATTAAGGTGGAAGGCTGTGGGAGAACCCTAGGGTAGATAATGATTTAAAAAAGAAAAAAATGTAACCACAAAATATATATATATATATAAAAAAAAAGGAAAACCCGATGTCTACCTTGTTCAAACTATAAAAATACAAGAGAGGATGCTCCCTAGTACATTTTATGCTAATATTCCGTAATATGAATAAAGGAGGCCTGCGAAAATAAAGTTATAGGCCAATGCATAGCAATGGCCAAAGTTATAGGCCAATGCACAGCAATCTTCAAAAAAATAAACTAGCAAATCAAATTCAACTATCACAAGGATTGTATACCATTATGACATATTTAGCTCAAGGATGATTTAATATACATAAATGTAATACACCATAACAAAAAGGTAAATCATAATATCAAGAGATGCAAAGAAACTCGTAAGGTTCAATACCCATGAAAAATATGGGTATTGATGAAAAATAAGTCTAAACAATAGGTGGAAACTACCACATATGATGAAATTCATACATATATCACAAACCAACAGATTATTTGATGGTGGAAAAAGAACGGTTTTCTCCATATGATCAAGAATCAGACAAGGATGTCCATTGTCACTTGTGTTTAATATTAGGGATTTGAGAACCATCTGAACAGAAACAGGAAATAAGGAAATCTTAGGGAAGTAGTGAAACTATCATTATTTGAAGATAACACGATTATATACATGTGTATGTCTTAGAGATTATCAAAAAGTCAGGAGAAATAATAGATGTTATATCAAGCATCTTCATAGACCAGGATGCTCTAAAGATAGTAATTTACCATAAAAGGCATCCTGAAGAAAAACCAAACCATGTACAAACTACAGTTCTGCACAATTTGGGGCAGTGAATTAAAAAAAAAAAAAAAAATCAAAAAAAAAATTCTAGAGACTAACAAAAATGGACAAACTACCAGATCCTATGGGATGTTTAAAATATCAACTTAACAATCTAACTCTGTAGTTGAAGATATTAGAAAATGAAAAAAAACATTTAAAAACCAGAAAGAATAAAAATGAGCAGAAATAAATGAAACAAAAGAACATTCAAAAGATAGTTCAAACTAAGAGCAAAGTCAAAATGAATAGAATCAGAAACAGCAAAATTACAACATACCATAGGAATATAAGACAGTAAGAATTTAAGATCACACTACAAAATTCTCTATGAAAATAAGTTGGACAACCTAGAAGAAATAAATTTTTTGATTCATACAACCCTCCAACATTGAGCCAAAATGATATGGTCAATTTAAACATCCCAAATCAAACACTGAAATTGAAAGAATTAAAAAAAAAATCTCCCTAAGAACAAAAGCCCAGGACCAGATGGCTTCTCCAGTGAATTCTACCAATTTTCTTAGTATTTTCAATAAACATCTACCCAATTCTTATAAAAAAAAAAAAAAAGAAAAAAAGTTAGAGGAAGAAGAGCTCCCAACACCTAAGAGGACAATGATATTCTGATTCCAAAACCGGAGAGTAGTACTCAGAAAATTATAAACCAGTTATCTCTGAGGAACATGGATCTTCAAAATCCTAGCAAACTGAATATAGCAACATAACAAAATTGTCCATCATGATCAAATAGACTTTATTTCAGGACTACAAGTCTGGTTTAACGTTGTCAATATTCACCAAAACCCCAGGAAGTACAAAACCACATGATCGTCAACATATGAAGAAAGATGTTGGATTGGACAAGATTCAACATCCATTGATGATAAAATTCTCCCCCAAAATGGCAATAAATGAAACATTTTAAATATTATAAAATATATGACAAACCAATAGCCAATGTCATACAATGGTGAAAAACTGAAAATATTCCCACTATGATTAGGAATCTCCAGTATCACATTATTCAACATAATTCTGGCAGTCCAGATTGAAGCAACTAGACAAGAGAGACATAAAAGAAATCCAAACTGGAAAGAAGCAAAAGGATCACTATTTGTAGATGACATGTTAATAGAGGAACCAGAAAATTCTACAAAAATACTTCTTGAAATAATGAAAGACTATAGTAAGGAAGGTGACAGGTTACAAAAAAAATCAATATATAAAACTCAGTGGCAATTCTATAAAACAATGTATGAAGAAAGGGAAATAAGCAATATAGCTCCATTTACAGTTATGCCAAAAAGAATGGGAATAAACAAAAGTGGCAAAAGACCTGTACAATGAAAAATATAGAACTCTGCTAAAGGAAATAAAACAAATAGATGTCTCATACACATGGGTAGGAAGAATTATCATTAAAATGGCTATATTACCCAAAGCAAATTATAGAGCAAATCATTACCATATAGGTTTATGGTATTTTAATAGGTTTTGGAAGAAACACATTTAATGCAATACCAATGAAAATAATGATGACTGCTTTATAAGGACATAGAACAATTGTCAAACTTTCATGGAACAATAGACCCCAAATAGCTTTAAAAAATTGAAGAAAATTGAGACATCAATATTACAACAACAACAGTAATTAAAACAGTATGGTACTGAAAAAAAAAATCAGAAACTCAGACCAATGAAATAGAAAATTCAGAGATAAATCCACATAAATATGGACAGTTAATCCTTGACAAAGGAGCTACAAAGGAGAAAGACCATTAATAAATGGTGTTGGAAAACATGGAAAATCACTTGCAAAGAAAGGAAACAAAATTCACATTTAACTCCACATATAAAATTCAAAATGTATGTGGAGAACCCTTAAAATACTGAAAATAGAACTCCCATTTGATCCAGCAATCCCACTGCTAAGAATCTACCCAAAGGTTACAAAAACTAATCCAAAAAAACACCTGTACCAGGATGCTTTATTGCAGTGCTATTTACAATAGCCAGGATATGGGAACAATTCAAATGCTCCAACGTAGATGAATGGTACAGAAAGCTGTGGTATATGTACACGATGAAATACTAGTCATCCATCAAAAAAGACAAACGTCATTCACAGCAACATAGATGAAGCTAGAAGGAATCATCTAGCAGAAATAACCCAAAAATAAAAAGAAATACTGGATGGTTGCTTATACAAGGGATAAAGGGAAAAAAAACAAGAAAAATTTAAAACTAACTCTCAACAAATTGAAGCATGGAGCATGAGGGGTGGGGGTAGTGGGAAGGGCACAAAAGACTAAGATGATGGTTCATGGGTGATAAATTGGTGGGAGAACCTCGGGATGGATAATGATGTAAAATAAAACACATTTTAAAAAATGAATTAAAAAAATCCTCTTTTACAGCTTATCCGGATAACCTATTATATTAACAAGATCTATTATATTAACCAGATGCAACAAGATCTATTATATTAACCAGATGCTTTTTAATTATGAACAGATGAGCATGTTACATGAATGGTGAGAAGTGAGAACAAAAGTAATTTAGTATTAAAATGAAAACTTTACAATAAAAATAACATTTAAAATAAAAAAATAATTCAACATGGATTAAAGATTTGTACAAAAGACTCAAACCATAAAGTACTTGAAATACAGGGGGACACTACAGGACATCTATCTAAAAGATAGGTTTAGAAATCAAACCCTAACAGCAAGAGAAACAAAAGCAAAAACAAACAAGTGGGATTAAATCAAACTAAAAAGCTTTTGTACCTAAAAAAAAAACTATCAAAAAAAAAAAAAAAAAAAAAAAAAAAAAAAAAAAAAAAAAAAAAAAAAAAAAAAAAAAAGGCAAGCTACAGAATGGGAAAAAATATTTTCATACCATGTTGTCTGACAAGAGATTAATCTCCAAAATTTACAAAGTAATTACACACCAACAAAGAATCAGATGATACAACTACAAAGTGGGCAAAGGATGTCAATAGACACTTCTCTAAAGAGCGCAGACAGGTGCCGGGCATGGTGGCTCGTGCCTGTAAGCTTCAGCCTATGAAGTAGCCGGGGCTAAGGATCATGGTTCGAGTCCCACCTGGGGCCCATAGCAAGACCTACTTCCCCCCCCCAAAAAAAAAAAAAATAGTTGGGTATGTGGTGGCACATGCCTGTAATCCCAGCTACCTGGGAAGCTGAGGCTGGAGATTGCTTGAGTCTGTGGTAACCTGGGCAACGAGAGCCTGTGGTTCCACGGGAAAAATAGCAAGGCCTAGTCTCAAAAGAAAAAAAAAAAAAAAGCACAGATAGTTTGCACACATGAAAAAGTGTTCAATATCATTTATTGTATAAAAAATGTACACTATGAGCACACTGAGATACCATCTCACTTGCAAGAATGACACATGTACAAAAGAATGGAATTAACAAATATTTGTGAGATTGTAGCAAAAAAAGAACTCTCACCTACTGTTGATATTCTACAGGTGTAAAGCCCCTGTAGAAATGGAGAGGAAGAAAACAAAAAGTGAAAGTGACCCAGCAATATGACTAGTAGGTATTTACTCAAATAACATGAAAGCTCTCATATGAAGAGATCTAACCATGCCTATGTAAATTTCAGCACTGTTTACAATTGTCAAGTCATGGAACTAACCCAGGAGTCCTTCAAACAGATAGATGAATAATGGAGAAAGCAATAGAGCATATAACCAACAGAATATTACACAGCTGTGAAGATGAAATGTCATTTGGATTTACCTTGTTTGTAAATCCAAACATGTACAGTCTAAAAGTGAAAGACAGATTTCAAGTAGTCTCACTTGTCTGTAGCATATGAATACTCCAATTACACAGACAAAATACTTCATACCAGCAAGGACATGGAAACAACCTAAATGCCCACTGAGGATGAATTGAAGCAATTTTTGACAAAATGGAGGAAGCTTGGAAGAACAATGTATGGCAAAGACAGACAGAATGATAAAAATACTGAACATTAGCAAAAAAAAATAACTTGATACTTTTAAAGACTAGTGGACATCAATAAACACTGAAGGTTCTGAGGTTGAGAGAGAGGAGGAAAAGTCATATGGGATCATAGGGATGGTGGTTGGGGAGAAAAATCAGTTGTGTTTATGTATATAACACATAACCAGAGGAGAGAGAAATCAAGAAAAACAATGAACTTCTTGTTTATTAAATATTTAGAGAATTAAATATTTAACAGTAAAGCTAACAAAGGTGCAGGATCTCTGAAATGAACACATAAGATATTAACATCTGAGAAGTTGCTAATATCCAATTTCTACAAAGAACTCATATAACTCAACAGAAATATAAGAATGACACCCCTAACCTAAATGGGCAGAAGAGCTACATAGAAACTTCTCCAAAGACAACATATAGATGAGCAATAGGCACATGAAAAAATGTTCAACATCACTTACCAGAGAAATGCAATTCAAGCCCACAGTGAGATACCACTTCAATCCAGTGAAAGTGAACCATTCCAAAAAAACCGAGAAATAACAAATGTGGAAAGAGGAACACTTCTACACAGTTGGTGGTAATATAAACTTGTCCAACCCCTATGTAAAACAGTATGGAGGATTCTAAACATTAAAAATAGGCGTAGAACTGCTTGGGTCACATGCCAGATCTAAGTATTTACCCTGAATGCAAAAATTTGAAAGGATCTATGACTATGTTTATTGTATCACTATTTACCATAGCCAAGTCATGGAAACAACCTAAATGCCCGATGCCAGTGTAGTGGATTAAGTAGTTGTACACACACGATGGAATGCTACTCAACTATCAAACAAAAACAGGAACTCTTGCCATTTTCCACGACATGGATGGAATTGGAGGGGATTATGCTAAATGCAATAAGGCAAGAGGAAATACAAATACCAGATGATGTAACTCATATGTGAAACACTCCAGAATGAAGGTGTTTAGAGAGGGAATTAAGGAGAGAGTGGACATGCAGAAAGCAGGGTCCATTTGTCTATGGGGGATCTGCTGGTGGTTGTGTAGTTACATGTGTCTTAGGAGGTGTGAACCTATTTTCCTAAGTTATATAAGGTTATGAACAAATGTTACTTAAAAATCTAAAAGAACCAAAAAAAAAAAAAAAATCCAAACACTTAACCAAACTGAAACAAGCTCTACAAATTTCACTATGAAATTGAGACTATCAGGAGGTGAGGGTTTATGGAGAACAAAGTGGTCTCCATGGGTTGTGGTGGTGGGCTAGGGGTGGCTTAGCGATGGGCCAGTGACCTATATCTGTGATTCAGAATGTTGTGAATCAATGTTACATTGATAAAAATCCCACTTATTCCTAGAGTATTTGCCAAAGTTCCTTTCCTATGAATTTCTCTGCAACTAGAATAATTTCTATAACTTGCAAAAAGACTTAAAAATAACCATAAGTAAAGCCTTAATTCATAAGCAATTGATAAAGAAGTTTGCTCAGTTTTGTGACACAAATTGTAGAAGAGCCTGATTCAGCAAATTACAGGATTATACCAGAACATTAGATTTAAGAAATTTTATGTAAGTCTAGAACATACATCCATAGTCACATATATACACACAACTAGACAGTACTCCTATGCCTATGACGTTTCAATAAGTCCAAAGTGTCCAATTTATTCTACACTTCACAATTTTATGGGGTATCTTAAAGAGTCTTTGATAGAACTGCCATGTTTTCCCTTTTGTTAGATTATTTTAGAATTTGGATGTCAGAAAAGTTTTGTCATTTATTTAACACAGATAATTATAAAAACAATTACTTGACAAAGAATAACAAAGTGTATTTCTATCATAGCTCAGCAATGCTGACAGGAAGGTTCGCTACCTCATTAAGAAAGCTCACTAGACCTTCAGAGTACCTAAACGACCTTCAGTCTGTCACTAAATACTGATCATAGTTTAAGAACACTTGACCCTGTTTAGTAAATGACATTTGAATTTGGTTTTATGGAAGTACACCACCACTGATACTAGAACTTAATTTTAAAAAATCCTTAGAAGTTATTTCATCTCATTCAGCTTGATTACAAGGTGTCTCATATATATTTTGTTGCTTTACCATTTCCAACATCATACTATCCTAAAGCTAATCTGCTTCAATTTGAGACTAAACATCTTAGGCCTTGAGCAAAATACCATTTCTTAAGCATTCATACATCCTTTTTTACTTACAGAATTGTTTCCTTTATTATTTTCATTCATTTCAATTTCACACATTAAGTAGCACTCTTAAACCTTGAAACCACACTTTCCTAATTTCTAGGTAAGCACCTATAGATACCATTATTCCCTTGGAGACAACATATCAAAATTTGAGACACATGTTTTAAGTTTTCTATGTGACATAAGACCCATCAGTCACATAATCTTTTAACTCCTAACAAATAAGCCAGATATAAACCTATATGCTCATTTGTTTTAGTCATAATGTTCTAAATATTTAATGAACCTCCATCATTACAAGCAGCAAATGCTTAATTTTCTCAAAAGCTATCTGAGAAACTGTTCAATGATAAAAAAAAAAGGTACAAAATGTTATGACACACATTAAACCAAGCAAAAATAAACAAGTGGGACTACATCAAACTGAAAAGTTTTTGTAACTCAAATCATTTCAAAAAAGAAAAGAACCTCCCTAATGAGAACGATATTCTTATACTACGCATCTCAAAAGAATTTTTTTAATTGCAATTTTTTTATTGGAAAACATTTACAACTTGGAATGATTTGAGGCATATTGTGCCATAAGCAGATTTTCTTAAAGTGGCTAAAACAAAGTTTAAAAAAGCAAGTAACAACAAAAGAAAATATTTCTGGTACAGGACCAGCAGTACAAAAAACAGTGTGTGAGTACCTGGATAATACACATATTTTGCAATAGTGCAACCCTAAAGAACTATTGTTGACTGTCCATAGTCACGCAGAGTTATAACACCACACTTCAACATGCTGGCAGTTCCTAAGAAAACTACTTGAAAAACGCATAACCCAGACATTCCCTCATTTGACCAATTCCAGCTAAGTTTAGATGTGCAGAAGGGTTTAGATATATCCAGAGTAAGTTATATGCAACATGTTACTTGATCAATTTCCTAAAATAAGGTTTCAGGACAATGACAGTAAGATAAGCAAAGCAAACATGGAGGAATGAAGCCCTAATTACTATACATGCATTTTTGAAAAGAGTTTAATCTCCAAAATTTACAAAGTTTTTATACAACCAATGAAATGAACACTTAATTAAAAAGTAGGCAAAGATCCTAAAGAGACATTTCTCTAAAGATTTTCAGATGGCCTACAGATGTGAAAAATTGTTCAACATCAATATTATAAGAAAAATTAAATTAATGCCACACTGAGATACCACCATATCCCTGTGAGAATGGCCCCTATTGGAAAAAGTTGAATTAACAATTGTTAGTGAGGCTGTAATGCAGAAGGAACACTTACCCACCATTGATGGGAATGTATAGTGGTTCAGGCCCTGTGGAAAATGGTAATTAAACTTAAGAAAATAAAAAATGAATAGTTCATATCTAGCAATACTGATATCAAGTATTTATCTAAATAACATGAAAACACTTAATATCAATAGATTTTCCCTTGCCTATGTACAGAGCAGCACTAGTGACAAGTACCAACTCATGGAATCAACCCTAGTGCCCTTTAACAGATGAATATGGGTAGGCATTGGTGGACATATACCCAGTGGGCAACTGCACAGCGGTTAAGAAAGATGAAACTAGCATTTGGGACAAAAACGAACAGATCTTGAAGTGTTTATGTTGAACGAAATAAGTAAAAAGACATAAACTAGATTTCACTCATCTCTGGAAAATAAATACCATCCCACTTCCCCAAAAAATTCAAATGCAAAGAACATCAGTTATAAATCTTGAATGAGAGAAAAAAGTTTCCAGAGGAAACAGGGGAAAGGAAGAAACAGGAAAGGGAGGTATGTAGAGTTTGGGCATGGGTAGCTTGATGAAGGGTATAAAAAGCAGGAAAAAATTTTCACTGTTCTACTATCCTTCAGAATTGTTTTGAAATTCTAGCAAATGTATTACTCATCTATTTTGGAGTGTTTTAAAATATGAAAGAAACTTCTCTCCCTTAAATGCAACTTAAACCCAAAATTGTCAAAAAACGGAATAATCTAGAAGACAAATTCTTAAACTTATACAACTGTTCAAGACTGAATCAGGAACAGGAAACCTAATTAGAGCAATTATAAGCAAGAAATTGAAACAGTTCTCAAAAGTTTCCCCCACCCTCGCAAAAACAAACAAACAAACAAACCCAGAACTAGACAGTTTCACTAGTGAACTCTACCAATCCTTCAAAGATGAGTAATTTCTCAAACTCTTCCAAAATGATAAAGAAGAAAACACATTTTATGAGCCCAATCACTGTGATCCCAAAAGCAGACATCATAAAAATAAATGATTCAGTATCACTGATGAATATGGATGTACAAAATCATCAACAAAATGTTAGTAAGCTGGATAAAACAGTGCATTAAAAGGACCGCATATCATGTGGTAGAATCAAGTAGGGCTAATCCTATGAATGCAAGAATGATTCATCATCTGAAATATCAATGTTATTCACATTTAAAAAATAAAAATATGGTCCTCTTATTAGATGCAGAGAAAGTACTTGATAAGCTTCAACATTCATTTCTCACAAAAATCTCTCAAATGGTGTATCATCTGCTACAAGACAAGGGTGCCCACTTTACTACTATTCAACATAGCATTAGAAGTCCTACTTAGAGCAATTAGGTAAAAGAAATGAAATAATAACTGGGAAAGTAAAACTATCAGTATCATGATAGAACACCCTTATGACTCCCCTAACAAACTGAAACAAGTAGCAGGTTACCACACTGATTTATAAAAATTGCAAATAAGGTAGAAGAAATAAAAAAACAATCCCTCCATGACATAACACTAAATACAAAACAGTAACTTTGTGAAAATCTTTAACATTGCTAAATAGACACAAAGAAAAGATTCTGAGCTCAAGGATTGAAGAATTAGCATTATAAACAATGGCCATTTATTCTAAGCATATGCAGATTCAGCACAATCCCTACTAAGGACCCAGTGGCATTCAAAGAAATTGAGCAAACAATACTGAAAATTCACTTGAAACCACTGAAGATCCTGCATAGTCAAAGCAACTCTTACTGAAGGGGAATGGAGATATAATACTCCCAAGGCTTCAAAATAAACTATAAAGGTTAGTAAACAAGTACAGGATTAAAAAAAAAGACACACAGACCAATGGAATAGGACTGAGGTTCAGAAATAAATCCACATTTTTATGGACAGTTAATAAAGGAGCTAGAATATACATTTTAAAAAGTGTGTCTCTTCAATACATGGTGCTGGGAACACTAGACAACTACACTGAAAATGAAATTGAATCACGCACACCATACTCAAAAGTTAACTCAAAAATAGATAAAAGGCTTGTAGGTACTGAAATTACAAAATATCTGGAAGAAAACACTCCATGAGTCTGGCTTCTCAACTGCAAAGGCTAGGGGAAAAAAAGCCAAATAGGCAAATGGGCTACAGCCCACTGAAGGAAGAAATCACTAAAACAAATACACCATACTGAAGGGAGGAAATATTTGTTCCTCATACACCTGCTATAGAACTAATATACAATCTCTAGAAAGTACAATTTAAAAAGTGGGCAAAAGCACTAAACATACACCTCTCTAACATACAGATGGCCAGTAAACAAGTGAAAAAAAATACTGGGGAGATGCAAAGTCAGAACCACAGCAAAACACCATCTTACAGCTGTAAGAATGGCCCCTGCAAAAAAGACCAAAAATAACAAGTGATGGTGAAGAAGGAACCCTGGTACGCTATTGGTAAGGATGCAGACTATTCCAACCCCCATGGAAAACAGTATGGAAGTTTCCCGAAGATATAAAAACAGAACCAACATTTCCACTCCTAAGGACCCAAAGAACGCAAAACCACAAGTCTGAAGGCACTCTTATGTTCACTGCAGCACTATTCACAATAGCAGACATGGAAACAGCCTAAATGCTCATTGTCAGAGGAGTGAATGAGGATGTGATATATACACACCATGGAATACTGAGCTCTTTGTTAATTTTTTATGATCTCTTTGTTAGTTTTTGTGATAACATGGAACCGGCAGGGAAAAAGCCAAGTGATTCTGTGAGTCAGAAGGAGAAAGACTAATACCAAGTGGTTTCACTCAGGTATGAAATGTAGCAAAACCAAGCAAAGGGTCAGTCAGAACAAAATCAAACCTAGAAGTCTGAAGACACAAATGCTGTTACCAGGGTGGGAGAATGTGGTGTGGTGTTATGTCTAAAGAGGTGTGATCTTCTACCTTCTGTGCGGTAAGTCAATCATACAAAATGTAACACAACACTACCCAACCCTCCCTCTGCCATATATAATAGCAGCATTGCAGAGTTCCTTAGCTCACTGTCACATGACCTTTATGGCAAGATTTCTTTAACTTACACTTTCATTGCTGCATCCACAACTTGAACCCGGCTGCAATGAATTTAAAACTCTAATCCCCAACACCTGAATCTTTCTGGACAATGAAGGATTTTTTATTTTTTATTTTTTTTTTACAGGTCTTTTTTTTCTTTATTATTAAGCATTTTGTTGTTTACATATTCATGCATATAAGTATATATATGTATATATATATATATATGTTATATCATTGTATTTACCAGGGTTCTTCCTCCACCCCATCCCGAGAGGCTTCCTCTTGATCTTCTTGCACTCCTCCCTTCCCCAACTTCTCCCTCCCTGCCCCCCTTCCCTAACAGCCTGCCCCAGCTCCACTCTCAGCTTACTTTTTTTCCGGGCCTTTTGTTTATTATTCCTATATCCATCTATAGGTGTGATCATATGGTTTCTGTATTTTTATTTCTGACTTATTTCTGCTAATATA
>PVHY01011444.1:0-47941 GCA_004024945.1 Uropsilus gracilis
TTGTGTCCTTGTTTAGTTTCTGTTTTGTTGATCTGTCCTTTGTGTGAGTGGGCTGTTAAAGTCCCCTACTACGTATGTGTTTTCATAATTTGGCATACTTTTTCACGGAGGAAAAAACTCTTTAATTTTAAGAAAATTAAATTTCTAAGTGGATGGACAGTATTCTAATACAAGATGGGGTAAGCAGATGTCTCATTGAGCTTATTGAGTTTATAATATTGATTCCTTAAACTTGCTGTGGGTATAAGATATATTTATTGTTATTATTGATAGTTTATATACATAGTATGTTAATATATACTATAGTATTTTATGTAGTATTTAATATATACTGTATTTATATATATAGCATTTAATAGTAATTAGAAATGAAGGAAATTTGTATTTATGATGTTACCAAGGAACAAGATAGGTCATTTAGAAAAAGAAACAAATTTATTGATGGGGTGCTTGAATATCTAAAATACTTAATACTTATATGTATTATGTAGATTCATCTGCTACATTGAGGAGATAATGAAGAACATTTGGGTATTTGATGTCCAGAAAGACTATCAAGGAAAAGGTATTGATTTGGAAGTTGCTGACACATCAGTTTGGATGTGGTTAATCAGTTTTGATTGAGGTTAGAAGAGTAGATAACAGATCCTTAAGAATTTAGCTTGTAGCCGGGCATGGTGGCCCATGCCTGTAAGCAGCAGCCTAGGAAACTGCATCTGGGGCCAGGGATGGTGGTTTGAGTCCTGCCTGGGGCATAGCAAGACCTAGTTCCAAAAAAATATAGCTAGGTGTGGTGGTACATGCCTGTAATCCTAGCTACCTGGGAAGCTGAGGCTGGGGATTGCTTGAGTCCATGGTACCCTGGACAACGTAAGCCTGTGATTCCACAGGCAAAAATAGCATGACCTCATCTCAAAAAAGAACCTAAGATTTCATGGTGAGATAAAGCAACTCTAATGAGAGGCAAAAGAAGAGTAACCTATACCAATTAAAGTAGATGATATATTAGGTTATTAACTAGAGTGTAATAAGGTGTCCTAGGTCCAGTCCCTGTTCATCTCTTAGAAGTATTACGGTTCTCTGTATCTTTGAAATGTTCTGAGACATTATTGACAGGCAAACTTCAGCCATTCTTTGAAGAAGTTTGGTTGTGAAGAGGAGAGAGAGAGACACTAAAGATAAGGTGATAGGGAGATAGATGTATTTTTCTTTTGAAACAGATTGGAGAAATGTGAACATTTATAAGTAGTTAAAAAAAAAAAAAAAAAAAACCAAGACAATGATAACATAATGAAGTAGTGAGTCTGCTACTTTATAGAAATCTCTTACATAACAGAAAGAATGTAGAAGAGGCTGACTTTCATAATTAATAACAAATATAGCTAACATTTTACACTTAATATGTGCCAGGAAATGTTCTGACCTTGTTACTTGTGTTAAATCATTTTCATCTCACATAGCTTTGTGAGGTAGTACTATTATTACTACTTCAGTGAAATTTGAACCTAGAACTGCTGACTTCAAATTCTAGACTCTTCATTACTGTGTTATATCATTGCTCTGGGTCTTTGAGAAAAAAAGATTAAAATAATATCCATGGGATTTTAGGTTTCACAGAGAGTTGAAACTTAAATCCAAAATAAAAATGAGAGCTTAGGTTCTTTCTGAAATAGTGAGGAGGATGAGAGACAAAAATATGCTTGTTAATCTAGTGAAGCCACATGTGGTTTTCTGGCTACTGCTTTTGGAAATATTTTCTAAAAATCGCAAAATACATAATATAATCTTTTAATGAAAAATTAGGAGAATTTATTCACTAAGACAAACACACATATATACACATGCAATAACACTAACAACCTCACAAAGCATTTAACAAAAGAAAATCCTAAAACTTTCCATAGAATACTTTCTGAACCATACCATGGTTACCATAAATACCCCCATATTAAGTAACATTCACTGAGTTTAAATGTCTTTTTTCTTGTCTGTGGTATTCTTAATTAAGTTTTAATTATGCATTAATTCATTAAAAAATGAATTAGAATAAAATTTGAATTTGAATAAAAGCCAAAGGAAAATAAATAGGTATTTAGCCAGTTCAGATATTAAGTGGTTTTTTTCCTAATCTGAATTTGAAAAAAAAGAAAATAAAATAAAGAAACAAACAAACAAACAGAAAAGCAAAAATGAGAACTCTAGATAGACATATATTGAAAGTGATAAATGACCTGGCAGATGCACTGGAGAAGTAAACATATGTGACTGTGACAGAAATTTGCAGTTCATGTTGAAGTGATGAAATCAAAATGACCTTTGATTTCAAGAAACAAAATGTACCTTTATTCCTGTGTCTTTGCAAAGATGAGAGAATATAATGCTTCATAGAAAAGTCCTTTATGACTTATATTATCCCATGGATTAGTTATTCTGGATATGGATGCAATTTTGAACTTAAAGTCATTTTCTGTTCTGTTTGTCCTAAATAGATATTATGTGTTTTTTTTTTTTTTGCAAATCAAATAATAACAACAGTCAGATAGGAATTATTTATTTAAAAAATGGGAAAGTAAAATCTTTTTTACATATTTATGCATATATGTAATTGTCTATATATACATATACACACATACACACATATATACATATGTATACATACATATATGTATGTATGTATATATATATATATATATAGCATCATTACATTCCTGGGGTTCTCCTTCCATCTTATCACTCATGAACCTTCATCTTGATCTTCTTGTGCTCCTCCCTTCCTTTCTCCCTCCTCCCTCCCCCTACCAAGCTGCTTGGCCCAGTTCTGTTGTCAGCTTATTTTGACTTTTTCTCAGCTTTGTTTGCTACCCCTACATCCCATTTATAGGTGAGACCATATGGTTTCTGTCTTCCTTTCTGATTTATGTCTGCTAATATGATTTCCTCTAGGCACATCCATATTATCACAAGAGTGTCATATGTATCAGCTTTGATTGCATAATAATATTCCACCATGTAAATATACCACATCTTTTTCAACCATTCATCAGTTTCAGGGCATTTGGATTGTTTCCATATCCTGGCTATTATAGTGCTGTGATGAACATCCAAGTACAGGTATATTTTTGAATTAGTGTTTTGATGTCCTTTGGGTAAATTCCTAATAGTGAAATTGATGGACCAATTGGTAGTTCCATTTTCAGTATTTTGAGGGTCCTCAACACAGCTTTCCATAGTGACTGGACCAGTTTACAATCCCACCATCAGTGAGAGATCCTTTCTACATCCTTGCCAGCACTTGCTGTTGTCCATTTTTTTGATATGGACCATTCTTACTGGTGTAAGATGGTGTCTCATTGTGGTTTTAATTTGCATTTCCCTGATTATTAGGGATATTGAGACTTTAATCTTTTTAAGTGAATTCCTTCCAGATTCTTCATTCTAGTTGAAATTCCATACTATCTGCTGTTATTTTAGTTTTATTTTGTAGATTTGTATTCCATTTTTGATTCATGTAGATTGCAAATTAGTATGACAATACTTTGAATGGAATATTATTTGCTTATTATTTTCCTTGGAATTTGCAAATAAACTTTGCTTCAGTTGTGACAATGGATTAACCCCGGACTCCGCTGATGAAGGACTGGGATTTATATGGACACTATTTCTGTAGTGAATAGCATCTTAATATTTAATTACCACATGATTAGTGGGAAATTTTTGAAAACATATTCAAATAAAATAAATTATCTATGCATCCTAATTATCCCATTTAGATAAGTTATTGAATAATTTTCATATACCTTTAGAATATTTTCCTGTAAAAGAGTTTATTTCAATGTTTGTATTTAAAAAAACAATTTATTTAAAATTATTTCATGCAGTCAGAAGTGTTAAAAATAAAAGCAGTACAGAGATCATTCATATGAGAACACTTTACCTGATTTTATACCATTAGCTATTTGACTATGCTATTTTAACTGCCTGTTATCATTCAATGTGTTCTAAGTAGTATTAATAAAAGTAAATATTCTTCTATAAATTAATGTATGAGCTGATTAATTTACATTTCCTATATGGCAAAACCCTAAAGAAAATTCTTTACATATATCATCTTTTTCTATTTAAACTTTAATTTTTTAAATATTTTTGAGGTATCATTGATTTATAATCCTGTATATGATATATGGGAATAGATTCAGACCTCTTCCCATTTATTACCACCACCCACCACCAAACAACTAATATCTTTAAAAAATCCTAACATGATTCTATCATGCATATTTGTGCTTGATTATACTTTATACATATTTTAAGATGAAGAAAGTCAAGGTGGAAGAACTCCTAAGTAATGTGCTGAAGGGCATTCAGATAGTAAGAGGAAGAGCCTAGAATCAAAAATCAGGTATACTAGTTATTTTTGCTGTGTAACAAGTTACTATAAAGTTTAGTGATTGAAAAGTATATACATTTATTATCTTCCCATGCCTGTGTGAACTCAGGAGTCTGGTTGTGGCTTTGACATGTGTTCTGACTTAAACAAGAAAACTGCAATTAAGGTGTCACCTAAAACCTCAGTGATTTCAAGGTTAGGGGAGAGGAGGCTCCTATATATGGTGTTTGTCATAGTTCAGAAGAGTTGCTCCCATGGTCACTGATGTCGCAAAGGCTTCCCTTGGAATTTATGACCCAATGGGTTGGAAAAGTATCCAATGTAGAAGCTACTGACTTTTAATGTTCCAATCTTGGGAGTGATGATCCCATCACACTGTCATATTGTACTTATGAAAAAAAACTAATCTATGTTTACAAGGTGGGAATTGTAGAATCTCATGAGCATTAGAAGATGAGGGTCTTTGTAGATCATCTTTGAGGCTACTTGTAATGGCATTTTTTTTTTTAAATTTCAGAGTCCATGTGTTTAAATATTACCCACAATGTTTTCCTATTATAAGAGGTAACACTTCCTTATAAAAATCCACCACATTTTCTGAATAGTCCCAAGGTGTTGATTATTTAGATTCTTTCCAATATTTATATTTTAGTGCTAGCTTTAAATGACAAATAATCCATTCATATTATTTAGGAACTAATGAAATCATATCTGTCATAAGGCAGGTATTGCTAAAAATTATTGACTTTAGAATTAGAAGATCTGGTTGTATGATAAATGAAATTCCATTTCAATTTTCAAACTTAGTATTTTTACTTATTGAATTAATTCTGGAAGGGAAAAAAAGAGCCATTTGCTTCTCTATTGATCCAGAACCTGTCAAAGTGTCTGACTGTTTTGTAAGTCACAAATCTTCCCTATCAGAATGCTCATAAGATAGGAGATACTGAATTACAAGTCATTTGGTAAACACAAAAGGCTATGA
Source organism: Uropsilus gracilis (assembly GCA_004024945.1). Taxonomy (NCBI): domain Eukaryota; kingdom Metazoa; phylum Chordata; class Mammalia; order Eulipotyphla; family Talpidae; genus Uropsilus; species Uropsilus gracilis. The sequence continues at coordinate 5,373 of PVHY01011444.1, forward strand.
GAATTTAAATTCATAGAAAAAATTTAAAAAAACAGCATTGGATAATTCTATTATTATTATCATCATCACTATTATTATTTATTATTATCTTACTACACTGGATATTTAAATTGCATCAGATCTTATTTTAGGTTCTGATTTCAGATAGTTCCAAGGTAAGTATAGACAGAGCTTTGTAGTTAGTTATTTTGTTAGGTTTTATTTTGCTATAATTCCACCTACTTCTACTGGTCACTTTTTTATCAGGAAGAGCTTGTTTTAGGTTTTCTTTATGTATTTATTTATCACATGATAATCAGCTCAATTCTCCTTATTCCTATTATACCTTCCATGTTAGTTGATCCATAGGCAAAAATTCTTTTCTACTTCTAAATTTGCTAATCATCAACTCCTTTAAAAAGTTTTCTTAAGTCATTATATTCTGAAAGTTTTTATTATTAGTACTATTATTATTATTATTATTATTATTATTATTATTATATTGTATTGCTGCACCCATGTTTGTGCATTTCAGGTTTAGATTGATGTTAATTTGATTTAAATCAACATATCACTTGTCCTAAAATTCATTTATCATAATAGCCTTTTGTCAAATTTATGTTCAAATATATTCTTTTTGACATTTACCTGCATTTGTGAAAGCTAATTAAGCAAGGCAGTGTCAGCATTCCAAATGAAATTTTATGATATGTATCATAAAACATTTACTCTACATCAAATCATTTTTCACTGAAAAAATACTGGCTTTATGTATTACTCCTAGTACTACTAATATAGTTTGAGTTCCTATCATGTGCCTTGGCTTAGGGTTATAAAAGTGAACACACAAAGGTCCAGTCCTGGATACAGGTAATAAATAAATCTGTAATAAGTATTTTAGTAATAAGTTTTACCAGTAAAATTTAAGGTGCTTTCCATTACCTGTGCTAAAAACTGGATAAGAACTGTATATTACAGACATAGTATATAAAAGCATAGTATATGTTTGTATCACATACTGTGTTGATTTTAGCATATTCAGTGTAGTTAAAACAATGAGCAATGTCTTTCAGACTATGGGACAATGGCATGATGAGCATTGTTTTGAAAAGAAATTTTCCCTTAGTATTCTGAATGCTTCATTTTTGAAACAATGTTTTCCACATGAGTTTACTACTTGTCAAACATTTGTTTCCAATTTTGGAGACATAATGATATATTCTTTAATTTGGAGTGGTAAGAACTGATTCTATGGTAGGGACTAATCCTACCATAAAAGGTAAGCATTCTGACATTTTAGTTTTTATTTTGTACTTTTATTCAACTTTTTATTAAAGGCATGCTGCTGCTTATAAACTTTAAGCTTGGCAAACAGAGTATCTAATATCTTGTCAGGCGGTAAAACAAATCATTATTTTATTTCAATTCATTTTCAGCTGTAAAAGGAAAAGAAATTCACAAGTTGATAATAAATTAAACATAAAAGGAGCAACCCAAAGACTAGTAAATGACAAGAGATGGCACTTTTCAGTTATATTTGGAAAGAATAAATAAAAATTAGTCAGGCAGCCTTGCTAGTTTGAACTTGAGACAAATTAAATGTTTTTTTCTCAGGTAAACAAATCATTATAAGCTTTGGGTTGCAAAGTTATAGTAGGCACTTTGTTTCATAATATCAGTTACTGACTAAAATCCAATAAAATTTTATTTGAATTAGACCTTGAGGCCACTTGCATTTTTTCCATAGACCATAATAAAAATTTCTGCTATTTATGTTTACACACAAAGATTTTTAAAGTGATGCTTAGCTTTCTGGTTAAGTAAAAAGCAGGCTTATAACCAAGGTGAACTAAGGTAAATGGCATCATTAATGAGGTTAGAATTTGTTATCTTAAAGTTTAGTATTTACTCAAGAATATAATTTTTTTTTCAATTACATGTCTGTACCCAGAGAGTCATAGTGTACTGGAAAGAGAAATAGATACATATTCAAAAGGCTCAGTTTAATTCGATCTCTGCTATTGTTGGATCTTGACCAAGTCACCGACTAGTTACGATTTTCTTATTAATGATAAAAATAAATGAACACTTAATAAATTATGGAAAACATTTTGAAAAACGTACATTTATAGGTAATTGTAATAGTTGCTGAACCATATTAATATGTTAAGCTGTTACTAAATAGTTATGTGTTAGAGATAAAAATCATGACTTTGCATTGACTTAGATTTTCTACAAAAATACAGGTCTATAGTTGTTGAGTCTGGAGATTAATGAAATATACTAGAATCTGTGATATATATGTCCATATATACATATATATGCACACATATATATACACACATATATACACATATATATACACACATATATACAATATATACATATACACATATGTATGTATATACACATATATGCGCACACACGCATATATACATATATACACATATATACACACATAGATATACACACATTTATATATACACATATACACACATATATACACACACACATATTTTTCCCATGAGAAAAAAAAAAGAAATAGATTCAGGAGATGGGAAGAAAGAGAGAGGACAGATATCTATGAGACAAGCATACAGTACCTACCTTTTAATAACAGCTTGAGGCAGAGATTATAAAGACACCAAACAACTGAGAACCAGCATGTCACCAGAGAGGGGCCTTGAGAGAAAAGAAAAGAGGAGATGCAGAAAGAGGACAAGATAAAACAAATCACACAAAGCAAATGAGGTCCAAAATTTAATATTCCAAAGGCTGCTGATTAGGAACTGCTACTTTATTAACTCACTACAAGAGTATGGATAAAGGGAGGGAAATCAATGAGTCAATACACCAAGGGAAGTCAGATATATTGAGAAGTGGTAATATCCCACAGTTAGTGAAGAAAAGACGGAAAAGAGCATAATAGGGAAATACAAAAATTGTTACAGGGATGAGAAAAACAAGACACCCCTCACTTCTTACCAATCAATAAAATTTTTATACTTCACTGAGGAAAGATTGTGCTTGTGCTATAACCAATGTCAACAAATTTGCAGAAACAGAAAAAGCAGTCAATTCAAGTCATACAAATATATTAAAAAACAAAATTGTAATAAAAGCATTTCATAGTAGATGAATTTTCCCAACAAAGAAAAAAATAAAGTATCCAAAACCCCCTCAAACTTTGTGTAACATAATATTCAAAACTGAGTTAAACATCTTAAGTGATTTTGTAGAAATTATGAAATTAGAAAGAGGAATTCAAAGTCACAAGAGAAATGAAGAAAAACCTAGGAGTTGCAATTAGAGTCAGTCAAATGTAGACGAAATGACAATTCAAGATAGTGTGGTATTGGGGAAAGGAAAAGCAAATAAATCAGTATAACAGAACAGAAATGCCAGAGGTGAACACCAATTTATAATCCATTGGTTTTTCAAAAAGGAGCAAAAGCAATATAATGGAGAAAAGATTGTCCTTCCAATAAGCGATAAGTGATACTGTAACAACTAGATACTCACATTTTTAAAAAGTCTAGAATCTAACTTACTTTTTTACAAAAATCAAAGAAAAAGAAATCATGAACCTAAATGTAAAATACAAGATCATAAAGCTCTAATTTAAGAAGCAAAAATTTATATTATCTTGGATATGGCAAATACTTTATATATAACAAATGAAGGTCACAATACAGCAAAGAAAAATTGATAAGTTAACATTCACTACAATTAAAAACCAGCTTTGTAAAAACAATATTAAGAAAATAGGAAGATAAGTCATTGACTGGGACATAATTCTTTGAAAATCACCTCTGATAAAAGATTTTTATTCAGCTGGGCACAGTGGCGCCTACCTGTGTCAGTTTATGGAGCCGCAGCTGGGACTGGGGATTGTGTTTCAAGACCCGCCTGGGGCAACATACTGAGACCTAGTCCCCCCCCCAAATATTTGGGTGTGATGATGCATTCCTGTAATCTCAGCTACCTGGGAAGCTAGGCTGAGGATCGCTTGAGTCCTCGGTAGCCTGGACAACGAGAGCCTGCGGTTCCACGGGCAAAAATAGTGAGACCTAATCTTAAAAAAAAAAAAAAGAGAAAAAAAAGATTATTATTATTCAAAGATGCAAAGAACTTTTAAATTTCAACAGCAAGAAAAGAAATTTTAAAAATAGACCAAAACCTTAAGAAACAAAAGAAGATACACAGATTGCAAATAAGCAAATAAAAAGATTCTTTACATCATATGTCAAATGCAAGTTAAAACACCAATGATATTCTACTAACCAGGGCAACCATTCTTTGGGACCTTTTGAAGTTCAAAAACAATAGCAAATAGTCCTCATTAGTCTCCAATTAACATTCAAAAAGATCCCTCAAAATCTGAAATAGCACATCATTTGGAAGGCAGTTTTGTATTTATTTATTTTTTTACAAAAGTCAGTGTGATCCAGTTATCAAACTCCTTGAGGTTTATTCAAAGAAATTGAAAATATAGCTATGCAGAAACATGTACTTGGGTGTTTTATGGTAACTTCATTCATAATTACCAAATGTTGAAAGCAACCAAGAATTCCTTCTTTTGATGAGTGAATTAATAAATGTTGGTACTTTCAGGCAATGGAATATTATTCCATACTAAAAGAAATGAGATATTCAAGTCATTAAATAAATGCATGTTACAAAGTAGAAGTAGAAAATCTGATAAAGCTACGTATTTCATAGGTCAAAATTTATAACATCCTGGAAAAGGAAAAACAGTGGAACCAGTAAAAATGCAGAGGATGTCAAAAAGTGACAGAGAGGGAAGAATGAAGTAGTGAGCGAAGAGGATCTTTATATCAGAGAAAATACTTTGAATGATGTTGGACTGAGATTTATGTGGCATTTTACATTTGCCCAAACCTATGGAATATACAATGCCAAGCGTGAATGGTAATGTGAAGTATGATCTTTGGATGGTTATAATGCTTTGTGGAATGCCTTCAGTTTTAACCAATATGGCATTTGGTGAGGAATTTTGATAACTGATAATGTGTATCCACACAAAGGGCATATGAAAATTCTCCTTATAGTTTCCTCAATTTTACTGTAAACTTTAAACTGTTCTGAAAAAAAATCCTAAAAATTATGTATACATATATAAATATAATTAAGCCATATTGTTTGTTGATGTGATATAGATACACGCTGAAATAGTTACCACAATCAAGCTAAGTAATATATTCATCAGCTCAGATGGTAAACATATTATTTTCTTTGTGCTTGTGTGTGTGGTGTGTATTATATCTGTGATGAGAACACTTACATTTCTTTCTTTCTTTTTTTTGAGACTAGGTCTTACTATTTTTGCTTGTGTAACCGCAGGCTCACGTTGCCCGTGGTACCACAGACTCAAGCAATCCCCAGCCTCAGCTTCCCAGTTAGCTGGGATTACAGGCATGTGCCACCGCGGCCAGCTATTTTTTGGGGAATAAGTCTTGTTACATGCCCCCAGCAGGACTAGAACTGTGATCGCTGGCTCCGGCCGCTGCTTCCTAGGCTGCTTCTTACAGGCATATGCCACCATGCCCGGCAGAACACTTACATTTCTTAACAAATTTCATATGCAACTTAAAGTGCATTTACTTTAGTCATCAATTCTCCAGAATTTATTATATAACACCATGTCGTATGCATTGACCAACATTTTACATTTCCCTCTCTTTACAACCACTCTCAAGTACATTTCTAATCTACTTCTGTGAGTTTTAGATGCCATGTGCAGGTAAAAGGATGTACTATTTATCCTTGTTACCTGGCTTATTTCACTAAATACCCTGAAAGTTCATCCATGTTCTTGTAATGGTAGGATTTCCTTTTGTAAGGCTGTGTTGCAACATATATACATATACCATGTTTTCCTTATACATTCATCAATTACAGACACTTAGTGTATTTGCATATCTTAGTTATTGTGAACACAATGAATACGAGAGTACACATTTTTTCAATATTCTTGCATCATTTCTTTCTTTGTATATATCCATAAATGTCATAGCTAGAGCATAACAATTCTGTTTTTAGATACATAGTATTTTCCATAGTGAATGAGGTATATTTTCTGTTTTAAAAAAAGTGTCTTCTTCCCTTCTTCCACTGCATTCTGGATCCAGGCACATCTATGTTAGACAACTGCATACTGCATTCATCTATGTTAGACAACAGCATATTGTTTGTAAGACATTAAGGCTATTTTTTCAGTACTTTTTATACTGTTTCATTTCAGCTAGGTTCCACAAATAGATTCATCAGCATGTTAAAACTCCTCTAATCCATACAAGTAATTTTACCGTTTAGATACCCTTGTGTTTCAGCACTGGAGATACTTTTGAATTCCGTTTATATTTATGTTTGTCAGTATACATTGTTCATGCTTTTCTTTGAATAGTGGTGCATTATTGTAAAAACTATTTTAATAATTTTTGCTGTAATTCTCATATTACTGGGTTTCTTTCGATTGATTTTCAATCAGTATATTCATTACCTTTTCTTGTTTCTTGGATCTTGGATACGTTGAATTTTTTTATGTGTCTGGGTTTTGCTATATTCCATGAAAGAGAATTGAAGTTTGTTTTGTTGTCACTATATTTTTGCCACCTGTTTCAGCTTCTTTAATTCAATAAAATTACTGCCATGTTTGTTTTTCCATTCCTGCTTATACATCATAAAAATATAAATCAAGAAAGTTAGAACAATTATATACTACATACCAATTTATTATCTATTCAATATGTATCATAATTAAACATAACCACTTATATTATCACCAGTATACTTTAAATATCTCTTTCTCTCATTTAGGTAAACTAACCTAAACTTAACCAAATTGAAAAAATATAAATTTTCAATGTTATCCTGGGAACTTTTATCTTATCTGAGCTTTTTTCTTTATTTGCTATTATTTTAAAGAATTCTTTCTCTTTTTTGTAATTTTTAAAACAGTTTCTCACTGGTATGCTTTCCTTCTCATTTTCAGAGTTAGCCTCTCTAAGTATACTTTTATTAATGAGGTGTTTATGATATAATTTGTTTAAGATTTCTATTAAAATTTGTTTTTATTAGAGAGAATTGAGGATGTAATTGAATCTGTGGTTCACATTAACAATCACCATGTTAGTGTAGTCAAGCATGAGACTTGACATTTGTCATTATTTTGATAAGAAAATCATTTTTTCTGATACTTATGCAGATAAAATAAAAATTACCATCTTCTTGTAGTTTGCCTATCAATACATAATATCAGATTATATTAAGAAATATATAAAGGTTAATTAACAAGTTTTTCTTTTTCCTTCAGTTAAACATTTGATTGCATTTTTGATTGATAAAGTGAGAATAAATTGCTTTCTCTTGTACTCTCCAGAAATTGGTAATCATTGGATGATTAGCTGGCAACTTTACAATTGAAATGTGCTGATTAACTTGTTTTACCTTAATAACCCTATGATAGTGACCACCTTATCGTGCCCTTAATTTTAAAATTAATGAAGTAATCATTTATTGTAGTCTTTTCCACTGTTCTGCCCAATTACTTCAGTGGTGAATGGTACTTTGCATTTTTGCTGGCCCATTAATCCCATATCATGCTCTTCTTTTCAACTTTCATATTCAACTACAATATAATTAAATGCTGTATTTTAGCATCTTATAACCTTGACACATAAATTTTCTTTTATCAATGGTAAAATTAATGAATAAATGACAACCTAGAAATTGTAATGAGACATTACTATATATAAAATGTTAATGCACATTAAATTTTAATAGCAATCTCTTATGTTCACTACTCCATATAAATGAATAGTATGTAATATTAGTAAGTACTAAACTTTAAATATACACATACATGTATGGATTATGCATAAATTACCTTTTTGATGTGTATGTGTGTATTTATGTATATCAAAAGATAGTAAATACAGACATGTGTATAAGTGTACAGATAGCACATCGTTAAGTGCTGTAGAAACTGAAACTTTGTTATGTGTGTATTCCACAACTCTGATGCATACATGCATACATATATGGATACATATGACTCACTTACTATATACAATAGATGCAAAATTGGAAGTCTGTTTCATTATGCATGTTTGTAAAGAAGTAGAATATGAATTATGTTGTGAATTGTGAATAGAAATTAGTCAAAGGGAAAATAATCAAGGAAAGACATCTCTTAGTACTTTTGGAAAGAGGAAAGAAAGTTAGTATAGCTTGAGTAGTGATTATACACCTGACGTTCAAGATGTCAGGCAGTCGAATTTTATAAATATAGAATGACAAAGGGGAAGTGAAATTTTCATGTATTTTTTAAATTATTCATTGAACATCTGTGTCTTCAAATCTCTCTGTATTTTGGGATTAAAAAATAAAGCTTAACTCATTTCTTGAGAGAAATCATAACCTCATTGAAGAAGAGACACAAATACTTAATATAGTGTTATCATAATGCAATGAAGTAGATATGACATGTTATAGATAACTTTCTCCAAAAAATGAATGTGTATCCCTAGGAATTCACAGATCTTTTCAGGGATTCTAAACCCATTATTTACTTTTTCTTACTTATATGGAAGCCTATGAAAGTGCAAATATTTAAACATCTTTGATACCAGGGTGGCGATTAAATGTGGTTGTCTTATAAAATTGATTTTCTTGACCATGCCTGTGAATGGTTTATCACACAGCTTTTGCTAAGCTATTTTTTAAAAATCACCATTTCCTGATTATTAGTGAAGTGAAGCATTTTTTCATATGTCTATTAGCCATTAGTATCTCCTCTTTGGGTGAAGTGTCTTTTTAGTTTTTTTCCCTATTTTTAAACCACACTGAGATACCATCTTACACCAGTAAGAATGGCCCACATAAATAAAACAGACAACAACAAATGTTGGCACGGATGTGGAGATAAAGGAACTCTCTTACACTGCTGGTGGGAGTGCAAACTGGTCCAGCCACTATGGAAGACTGTGTGGAGGACCCTCAAACAATTGAAAGTGGACTTACCATTCGACCCAGCAATCCCACTACTAGGAATCTACCCAGAGGACATGAAAACATTAATTAAAAAGGACACATGTATGCACATGTTCATTGCAGCCCTGTTTACAGTTGCAAAGAATTGGAAACAAACCAAATGCCCCCAAACAGATGACTGGCTAAAAAAAAAATGTGGTACATATACACGATGGAATACTACGCATCCATCAAGGAGGACAAACACATGTCATTTGCAGCAACCTGGATGGAACTAGAAAGACTCATATTAGCAGAAATAAGTCAAAAAGAAAAAGAGAAGTACAGGATGGTCTCACTTATATGATGGACATAGGGAAAAACAAACAAACAAATAAGAAAAAATGAAAACAACCAATGGGACTGAACCATGGAGCAAGAGAGGAGGAGGGGGAAGAAGGTGGGGGAGGTAAAGAGCACAAAAGATCCGGATAGTTAACAAATGTTGGTGAAGTGGGAACGCCCCGGGGTTAAAAAAAACCACACACACATTTACCAGATATTGGAAGAGAACAACAGGCCAAACAACCAACAACTGAACATCATCTTAACCAATCAACAATTTGCAGAAAAATGGGAGGAGTGACTGAAGGGGGGATACAAAGGGGGGATATGGAGGGAGGAGGAGGGATCAATTAATGCACAATTGTGACAAATCAATAAAATGAATTTTAAAAAATCACCATTTCCATTCTTTACAGAGGAAATTCTCATCTATAGACTCAAGATAGCATTTTTTGCCCAGGAAAAAACAGGGAAATTGAATAAAACCTAATTAGTATTTTTTGTACCGAAATAGTTATGAATTTAAATAACCTGACAGAAGCAAATAGTGTTAGAAGCAAAATAGTTTTGATAAAGATATCCTCTGCATCGATTTTTACCTGTAAATGGCTTATTGGCAATTTTGTCATAATACTTTGTCTAATTTTAAAAAAGGTCAATTTTGAACTTAATATCTCCATTCCAACTCTGGTTTTGGTACTCTTTAAAAAATATATCAACCTTTTACATTAAATCTATTTATGGCTCAGCATTTTTCTTCTTTCTGCCAACCTGTCTTTAGATTCATTTATTTAGTATGAATTTTGATATATTATACCAAAAATTTATATTTGCCATTTTGCTATATTTTTCCATGTATCACTTTTTGATCTTCTTTCATTATTGACTTTAAGAAGATATTTATTTGAAGGTATAAAAGTATATATAAAATTAAAAATTTCTTCCTTTATAACATTGCAATAATTGTTACTTATTTTACTAAAGTCTTTAGTATATTTTCTTAGCACTTATCTTAGGGATTATAGTTAATATTTGAACTAATGTACTTGGGATTAAATTAAAATTGATTTAAAGTATACTAAAATAAGTTTTCTTACTTCTTCCCTCCTTTACTGGTTTTGTTATACAATTACCCATTTACAATTACTGGTTTTGCTATACAATTGCAACAGTTTTGTAATTATAGCTTTGAGTAGTTGTATTTAAAGTGAGAAAGAAAAGTTAAAAATAAAGGGGATTATATACTATTATAATTTTACATTTATTAGCAGTCTTACTTCTATGAAATCAAATCTGAAAAACTTCCTTTAGTATTTTTTTAGCTTAGGTCTACAGGTAGTAAATTCTTTTAGTTTAGTTTAGGACTTCTTGATATTGTATATGTATATGATAGTGTATGTGCATATGTATAGGAAGCAGGAAGCATAATTTTCGAAATATGGTATTCTTGTTTGACATTCTTTTTTACTCAAAATTTTGAATATGCTACTCCACAGTCTTGTAGCCTGTATTGTTTCTATTGACAAACCAACTCTTAATCTCATTAAGGATACTGTATACATTGTGAGTCAGTTCTTCAGTATTGATTACAAGATTTGTTTTTTTTTTTTGCTTTTGACTTTAGACAATTTGACTACATTATGTCTAAGCATAGATCTGAGTTTTCATGACTATGTACTTTAGTGCATAGTACTTTAGTACAAATTTTTTTTATCAAATTTGGCAAATAATTGGCACTATTTTTATTAAATATTCCCTTTGTTCCTTTCTCTCTGTCTCTCTCTCTCTCCTTTTCTTCTTGGAGTTCCTTCATCATATTTCTTTAACCCTGATGGTGTCCTACAGGTCTATAAGACTCTGTTTGTATGTATGTATATATTTTTTCTTTTCAATCTTCAGACTAGATCCTCTCAGTTGATATGTGTTCCAGGCTGTTTGTGCTCAATTATTTATTTTACCATTTCAATTCTGTCATTTGTCCTTTCAACTATTTTTTAAATATCAGTTATTGTACATTTTAACTTCAACATATTTGTTACTCTTTTTATTATGATTTCTCTCTTATTGATTGAATATCATTCCATATGACAGAATATCATCTCTAATCTATCATCTCTAGATTTTTCTCTAATTACTTATACTCTGATTTAGCTTTTGAAAACTTGTATCAACTAATAGAAAGTGTCTGTTTGGTGATGTCAACAGATAGCCTTCCTTAGCAACAGTTCATTTCTTGCTTTATTTCCTATACATGTGTCATATTTTCCAGTGTCACATATCTCTTATGTTTTGTTGAACACTGCACCATCTAAATAATAATAATTGTTAACTTTGAAAAGCAGGGCTTACCAGGGTTTGTTGTTGTTGCTGTTTACTGTTATTGTTATTTCTGCTGTTTGTTTAGTGATTTTCCTGGACTAATTATGTAAAATCTTTATTCTCTGTCACATATGGTCATTGAATATTATACTTGGTTAGAGTTGTGGCCATCTAATAATTTCACTGAGATTTTCTTAAGTTATTTTACATCCTACTTCTTCAAGACTTCACTGGGTGACTAAGTATGTATTGCTTTAAACCTTTAACTCTCTATTAGGCAGTCAGTACTCTGATTTTGCATTATTTTCTGCTTGCACAGTACTTTAAGTTCTGATAAAGGTGAAAGTTTTGGGTTATTAATATTCAATAAATATGAAAGATTATTGAATTTATAATACTTTCAGTTTCCCAATCTTATAAAAGTAATCAGTATTATTATCATGATTGATACTGAATTTTGGCATATTTTGAAGAAATCAAACATGAGTGATTAATGACTGGGTAACAAATATTTTAAAATCAGATGAATTCCAATTCTTTCAATAATATTTGAGAGGTCTAATTAACATAGAATAACTTCTTTGTCCCAGTCTTGAAAGAAAATTTAAAAAGTGAATCTTGAATATCATTAATGTACAAGCAATATCATTATATTATAGCTGTTGTTTTTTCCTATTTGTTCAACCCTTATATCTATAAAAATAGAAAATAGTAACACAATTAATTAATCTTACCTCCTTGTAGCAATGAATAATTCATGAGTATGTGAAATAATTGGAGAAAAGAATAACACTGCTTTGGGTTTAATAAATATTTATAAAGTTGTGATGAAGCTATTATTGTTCAATTCATCAGCTATAGTTTAACCAATTCAAAGATCTATAATGCAATTTATGATATACAGATCTACAATACAATTTATTATATATTGACACTTAAAAACTATATTGTAACAAAAATGTAAATTAGATTCAATATTAAGTTTATACTTATTTTCATTGTAAGGAAGTATCATAGGAAAGTAACAAAGAGTATTAATTATATTATTTTGCATAGGATTGCAGTTATGAATGCAAATATTAAAATGACATACATTTCAACTCTTGAAGATATTATTATTCAGATTTTTTGCATAGATTAAATTGGATGTGCTCTTTTATATATTTTAAATAATCACAAATAATGACATAGTCCTACAATAAATAGTATATTAATCATTTCATAATTGTATAGTCATGTTATGCACACATCTTAGAAAGACACTTAGTATCAATGACAGGAATCCAAAATTGTATTGGAAATCTAAGGGCAAGGTATTACTCACCAAAATAGCAATCCAGATTTTATTAAAACAACAATATATGAAAACCTCTGAGATCTGTTTAAACTGTATAGTATGCATCATCTTATTAAGTTTTAGAATTTCTGATTGCATATACAGATGATAGAATTATATAGAAGACTTTGAGAAGTCATTTAAATTGCTCCTCCTATTTATGTAGAGAAGATGTTTCATAAAGTCATAACATCTTCAGACAATGCCACAGCACATTATTGGAACTTCATTTTTGTATCTTATGATTACACATATCACATCAAAATATGTATTAAAGTAGATTGCACAACCCTATATGTTATCACTAGAGGATGAAAGAATTCTTTTTCACCTGTACAGATTGTAGTGATTGGCAGGTGGTTCTATTGTCTATGCATAACACTTTGTTTCTTAAACCTCCCAGGGTACTCCAGTGCCAAGGAAACGTAAAATTCACAGAAATATAAAATCTTAAGCCCTCACTTTATAGGTAAGGAACTGACTCTCAGGAAGATTAACCTAGTTACATTAGGTCATTGTAGCTTAAGTAACTTAGTCAGGCTTTTTCTTCCTTTAGCCTATAAATCCAGCATCTGTGTTATTGCATCTTCCCCATGATTGTATGACCCGTTGGCATGCTCATGTATAAGTGTGCACACCTGGGCCTGGGAAAGAGGGGATAACAGAGCATAAAGAGTAGAGTATGAGCACACTTGAGTATGAGTGAGTAAGCAGAGGATGAGAGTACCCAGAAAAAAAGAGTGTGAAGATTCCTTGGCCCTGGCCCTGCCATGCCTTGCCTGATGTGTCTGTGTACCTGCTGAAAATATTAAAGAACCATGCAGGTTGGTGAGCCTGATGCCTCCCCTACAATTGGTGATGAGGATGATTACAGTGTAGTCATACAAGTAGACATCAAAATTGACATTATAGTTTGAGACTCTTGCTGAAAGTCAAGATCTTTGAAAAACTACAGCAAATTTCATTGACTTTTTAATGAGCCTTTGTCACTCTAATTTTTTGGTGCTATTTATAAATGGTATTTTGATTTTGCAGACTAATTTTATTTTGTTTTGCATCAGAATTTTTTTTACTACTTTTATGAAATGCTACATAGGCCAACATGGATTTATCAATATATCTACAATGTGGATAAGTAATATACTTTTGCATTTTAATAACAAAAAGAGTTACAGTAATTTACATATTTTCCCATAAATCTCTTTTGTGGCTTTCTAATTAATAAGCATTTGCTCAGGATTACTCAAAACTGAGTCAGTACCTGAAAAGTAAACATGGATGCTATGTACTTTGAGTTAATAGGTAGTACCTATTAAATGTATCTATTATAGTATCTATTATCTATGAAGGAATCTTTCAATACTTCTGAGATGAGCTCTTATTTATGTACTAGTAGGAAGGTCAGAGTTTAAATTGATTGTATGTATTATCGCTCTTGGTTAAATACCAAAAAATTTGTTTGTGAGTCAGCACTAAACCTTGATGAATCTGTCCCTACAGTGCATGGAGATAAGAGGGGGGGAAGTGGAGAGGTGGATTAACAGAAGAAGAAACAGACAATTTCTTTAAAGAAACCAATTATAGGAAATCAGTGCAAATAGGGAATGACTCCTTAAATGTGTGGATGGTGACAAACAGGTAAGGAACTGTATGATAAATGAGTTATCAGGGTTTTTCATATACTTCTACCATTAGCTTCTGACCACAGCCTGTGGAATTGCACCCTCACCATGATTGTGCATACTGTCCCAATGGGTGTGCACAATCTGTAAGTGGGCTCACCTGGGTTTAGGAGGCAAAGATGAAAGGGTATCACCCTGGGCGAGAAAGAACTCCAGGAGAACTCAGGGTGGGGTTCAGAGGAGATCCAAGTAGTTGTTTCTTTGCTGGTTGTTTTCCCCTGTTCACTAGTAGAAATCCTGTGACAAGAATGCAGAGATCACTGACATTCTTCTTCAGCTGCTAGAACCAATGATAAACCTACCCATATTGGGATGATTGCAAATAGGAAAATACTCACAAGTAAGAGGCAATGCAATGTTCTCAATTTACCAAGAGGCATAAGTAAGTGACCAGAAGCAAGAAGTGCTGGCGAGGAGATAGAGACTCAGGAAGCTTCATACGCAGCCTGTGGGAGAGCTGATCCAACCCCCTGGAAGGAAATATGGAGGTATTTCAAAATCCTAAACATGGATCTGTCATTCAGCCCAGTAACTTCACTCCTAGGCATCTATCAAAAAATTTAAAAACACTAACTTGAAAGGAAATGTGCATCCCCACATTAATTACACTAGTCTTCACCATAACTAAACTGTGGAAGCCACCGAAGTGCCTAGAACAGGTTTGTGGATCAAGAAGATGTGGTGGTATACATCCAGGATAAACCCTTGCCATTGGTGGCAAAAAATGAAAAAACTTATTACACACACAAATCATATGAGAATTTAATCATATGAGAATATTTATTTCAAGGTAACTGATATTTTATAAATTTTACATATTATGCAGTGAAAATTTCATAGAAAAATAAAAAAAACTGTTCTACAGTTGGGCATAACATATAATCTTATTAGTATTTGTTATTAATATTTCTTCTTCTCAATAAACTGTAATAGAGTTCCATTATGACCATGGTTGGAAGACAAGATTAATTGTTATGATTGAAGTGGTATACTTTCTTAAGGTTAATGAAGTACAGGATCCTCTTGTCCCTTGAAATATACTTCAGGAAAATATATGTTTAGGATGCTGAATAAATTAAGGAAATATGTATAAAGGGTTGCTGACTTTAGAACTTCAAATAAATAGAACCACTCCTCTTTGTTCTAAGGGGTATTGTACAAAACCCCATCGCACACTGAAATACTTTCGACCCTCTTTTCTCTCTTGCCTTCTGTCTCAATTCTACATCAAGACAAAAGAAAAAAGGATTTTTTTAAAAATCCTGAATCAGAATGAATCAATGACAATGCAACTGCATGTTTTGGGGGTACTAAATACTCACAGTATATATTTATGACTTTTCTGTGAAGAAGAAATCTTAGTCGAGCTGAAAACATTGTTCAGCTAAGTTAAATTCCAAATTCATTTTTTTCAAAATTAAAGGAAATCACATCCTTTATTTTAAAAGTGGGTGTGTTTCAACTCAAAGTTTGAGTGAGCAAAATATGCAAAAAAAAAAAAAGAGAGAGAAAAGAAAAGGAACAAATTACTTGCAAATACTACCTATGTTCACTTTTGGAAAAATCCAGCAAAGACTTTGATACATATTTAACTTTGACCATATGATAGAAACCTTTCTTTTAGTAATTTATCCAATTTCTGATATGAAAGGATCTTTTTTGATTATATATGATTTAAAAATTATTTTTTAATTCATTTGTCAAAATGTAGTAATAGGTTGAGTGAAAATGGCACTAAAAAAGACAGTAAGGTTGACTTGGAATCAATGCAGTTCCTAAGGTGGAATGGTTTTCAGGCAGAGAATGATCCCTCTCTTGACCTACAGTTAGGCCTTTAGGTCCAGTTTAGGGCTATGTGGTTTTCTCTTGTATCTCATTTCTTCACAGTCATCTTTTCTGCAGAGATGGGAGATGCCTCATGAAGACCTGTTTCTCTTCAGGCGTCTGCTGCCCCACACATGATTCTGATATGTCTCCAAATAAGAAACAAATGACCTGTTCAAAAACACAAACAAACTAAAAACAAAACCCGCTCCTTCAATGGACAGAAATTGAAACAAGCATTTTCACAAGAGTTTTACAGAAGTTTCATCTTTGCTAACCAAAGTTAAATTCAAAGTATGTTTTGGAGTGACAGAGAGAAGGTGGCAAAATTCCTTTCCTAAGTAGCACTGTTTCAAAAGAAGTTGTAAGGAAATGGCATCCTTAGGTAGCAAAATGAAAAACTAAACAAAATTATGTATACTGTTCTAAACAACTATTAGTAAACAGCTTAATTAATGAAATGTGTGAAGATGCTTTTTAAACAGATCATGCCTACAGTTGTGGAATATAGGTTCTGTGGATGCACTCTGAAATTAGACACATTGAAACTGTATCCTGATCCAACTACCTACTAACTTGAGATCAAACGAATAAGACTTTATCTTACTTGTTACTTTTGAAGCCAATCCAATCATTAATTGGGCAACTGCTAATGTAGCTATTTTGTTTGAAAGAATAAATACAAGCAGATCTGCCTTGGCTTATTTTTAGATGCTTCTACAAGAACATGATGTAAGAAGTGAGGGAAACATAAGGAGAGATTGTTCTACTGGAAATAGGATGTCAGAAATTAATAGCAGGTGCGCTGGGACGTGAACAAACAGCCCCTCACACCCCAGTGTTAAGCAGTCTTTTTTACAAAAAGACAGAGCCTGCCCATTATTGCATTCCTCTTAGGGAGTTAACAAATTTTCATTCAGCAGGTTTTCTCTTGTTCATGTTCCTATTATTTTCTTATCTATTCTTAATTTGCTTTCTTACAATAAAATTGAAAGGATTGACCATTCCCTTGCTCAATAGCAACCCCTCCAGTGCAGTGAAAAGCTTTCTGCAGCCCTAAATAGCAAAAACTTTCCCACCATGATGTTATTTATTGCTAGATAAAAATTTGTATTTATCTTCCCTATAAACAGGAACTGCTTTTAATCTTTATCCCGTCCTATTCTTATTCTGTTATCATACAAAGTGAACCCTATTTAAACAAAAATATTGAAGTATAATTAATATCTTCTAGGTTTTTTGCAAGTAGTAAGCTTCAAAACTTTATTTGTAGCTTTAAAATCTATTCACTGGATTTGTAAATGCAGGTTTCATTACTTTTCATGAGAAATTATCACCTAATTTAAATAACACATTGAAACACATGATACCATTCCTAAAGAATATTTGGGACCTGTATGAAGCTTCTCAATGGAGAAATTTAATTGTATTTTCTCCAGTGTTTTAACTGATAATATCAATGTTTGACTAGAATATTGGAGGGAAAAATAACATCTCAACATTAACATTAGTATTACTAAAGATCATAATATACTTTTATGTGATAGCAATTAAAATGTAACTAATTATCAATATTCATGGCTTCTCGTAGATAATCAGAACAAAATGTGACATATTTTTTCATAATTCAAGATCATACCACAAGCACAATAGCCAATTTAAACACAATATCTGAATTTTTTGAAAGCTTAAATTTTAGCAGTATTAACCTATATGTCTAATTAAGTTAAAGTGGCTTTTTGACTCTTCACTTTTAGGAATTTGAATACTTTAATTAAAAATAAGTTTGGCTTGCTGATCCTATTTCATAGATGAGAAGTTTTCATTTTAATGACTTCAGTGTTTCTTTTATTATATTAATTATACTTAATAAATAATATATATGAATATACACTATCATTGAGCATGATATTTTCAGGAATTGAAAAGAGCTAAATTTTATCATTTTTAAAAGATTATTTTGGTAAAAAGTAACATCAGTAGCTCATTCTATAATAGGTAGTCATAGGTAGTGATAGCTTCAGAATGGAGAGTTAGTAAGATGCAATTATTATCAATCTATTTAAATGGAGATTTTACAATCCACCTCTTTGGTATCTTTATATGTGAATTTTATATTACAAGATATGTTAGCTAACACTATTCTGTTGAAAAAGGTGATTCTAAAGCAGTTTTTGTCTGAAAACTTTTTTATTCTATCAGAATATTAACACAAACTTTGAAATTAAATAGCTAGAAGCAAATATATATATATATATATATATATATATATATATATACAGAGAGAGGTATCACAGAGTAATCTGATATCTGTTACATCTATAAAATTGAAACTAATTCTACAATATTATTTTTTCTTATTTTCTTCTTACTATTTTTCTAGTCATCAAATTGATATATTCCCCAAAGTGTTACTCTGTGATATATTGTTGGTAGTAAAAATAAATTTCATCTTTTATGATAGTTAAAAACTTTTCTAGAAGATTTTTGAAATTTGAGTGAAAATAGAATCAATTTCAATTTCTTTTCAGCTTACTTTTATATCAAAAGAAACTATCTTAATATACCAAGTACCTCAGAAAGGTAATAGAATCACGTGTTCTCTACCATCAAATAAGTATCGACCAAAATGAGATCAAGAAACCCAGACCTTCCAACAGGATGATTAGCAGTTTCTAAATTCCAAGCCTTTGCATCGCATTCCAGCACAAAGAATTTCCTTCATATCTAGAGCCTCCACTAGCGGTTCCTAATCAGAGTGTATCGATCATGTTTAAAGTAAAATACTGAGTAAAGTGAGTCTGAAAGAAAAAGACAAACTAGCCTGTTGTTTCAATAATATTTGGAATCTAAAGAAACAAAACCACTCGCCATTAAAAATCAAGCCAACAAGAACCCAAAAAATAGGTCTGTAGAATTAAGGCTATCAACATGAGAGAGAAAGGATGGGAAGCAAATTTTGTTTTATGTTTGTTTTAATTTAAAATTGTTTCTGATTTTCTAATATCCATACAACATTGGTCATATTTGTATAGTTATTTTTCCTCTTATGTGTGACCTTCCCATCAGTAATGAACCCCTATACTGATACACAGTAGAAAATTGTATGGGTACTATACTACCCAGATTGTAGGGTCAGAGAGAAAGATCCAAGAGAGAAAATGAAAAGTGTGAAAGGGTGAATAAAAAGATATGCCAAGAGAGAGGTGGGGAGATGAGAATACCAGACTGATTGAACAGGCCTGGCCTGGGAAAGCTCCCTGCAAGAGTGAGCTGGAGATGATGAGGAGCCATGATGGGAGAGTGACTGACAGCATAATAGCCTGTGTGGAGTTGGATGCCAGAACGGCAGGCGGGGGGTGACCAGAACTGCTGAGGGCAGGCATGGTGAATTGGCCTGATAAGGGAAGCACATGGAGCTGCAGCAAGGTGGCAGATTTGGAAAGCTGACTTTGCTTTAGCATCTGTTGGAAAAGTTTAAAGAAGCTTGGAGAAGTCACTGATTGGAACACTGAAGAGAGAAGAAACAAAGAGAAGACCCTGGAGAAGGTCTGGGTTTGCAGGGCGCCTGCCTCAGGTTTAAAGGACATGTGTTTGGGATTTTCGGACTGAACGGTACTTGATGTAAAATAACTGACCACTTGTGACTGTGAGGACTTTTCGTTTTTCTGGGTAGTTTTCCTTGTAAATAAAACCCTGTTGTTTAAACTGCTTTGTGACTTTAGCAACTGCTGTCATGTGAGGGAGATACAAATCTGGTAAGAAGCTGGGCAGCAGCTTTAAAATGCCACTTTTTTTCCTGTGACTTGGTTGGAGGCTTCTGCTGAGTTTTGACCTGATTTCAATATTAGCACCACACACACCCCTTTTCCCCTTCCCCTCTCTGGCCACTCCCAACTTCTCTCTTGCTGCAGGTTATCTGTCAAAGCTTACTTAAACCACTGGTCTTCTTTTTCTTTTTTGGAGTAAAATTGTTTTTCCTATGTGAGCACCTGTGCTCCTGGGATCTAGAAGACAATGCTGCTCAGGGTTCCAGGAGTAACTTTGAGGCCATTATCCAGGCTGAGCACATCAGAGCATCGTGCAAAGCAGGTATGTGGCGTGGGTCTCCAGGTTCCTTGATTTCGGTGATTTCAATGGTGGAGACCATCTTCTCTTCTCCAGACCACTGTGTTCACTGGGTTCCATGCCTCCTTATTCATACTGGCTGTCTTCTCCACTCAGATGTCTGTCACATGATGCTGCTATTGAGCTATATAGTTCTGGCATCTGGTGTTAGGAACCCACCCCAAGCCACTGACAGTGGAGTGCTGTGCACCATTAGCAAACTAGAAAGATTATTGCAAACAAGATAAGGAAAACCTTTTTTTTTTTTTTTTTTTTTAAGAAAACTTGGAACTAATTTACTACAATGACCTTTTAAGACTGCAGTGGCGCCACTGGTGGCGCACAGCAGTGGAGAAGCTCTCTTATGGGGACAGACTTCAGCAAACTTTAGAGGGGCTCACTGGAGTAGAATGGAGGACTCTGGGTGCCTGCGTGATGAGTGTGGTGTGGTGACATATATCTGAAGAGGGGGGATCCTATAATTCTGAATCATGTCAATGCTGTAAACCAATGTTTCCTCAATGGCATTTTTTTTTCTTATAAAAGGAAACTCAATCAACCAATAAACATTGAAAAGGAGGAAAAGTAAAATAATGCTGTAATGACATGTGGAGTATGAAACCAAGACATCTGCAGCCGCAAAGATAGACTTCAAGGTACAGGCTTTGCTTAGTTGTCATTTAGCTTTTGTTTTCCCCTATGTTTTGCTACTGGTAGAATGTTTCTTTTATCTCTCTGCTTACATTTTTGCAAAAACATTTCTCCAGGCAGCTGATCTGAGTATGGATCAGTTCTTAACCATATGGAAAGTAATTAATCTGTTGACTTTGTTAGAACAGAGTCCTTCTCCGTGGTCTAAGGAGTCAGATATAACCCAGAACTAATTGTTTGGGACTATGTTGCCCTAGCATCTTAAGAAGACAGCAAAATATTAGTGCTCAACAAGAAACAAAGAAAAGTTTTTTTTTTTCTGAGTTTGACTTGTTTCATTTTTTTTTCCACTCTATTTTTTAAATTTTTTTATTATTTTTTAAAAATTCATTTTATTGATTTGTCACAATTGAGCATTAATTGATCCCTTCTCCTCCCTCCATATCCCCCCTCCATATCCCCCCTCCAGTCACTCCATCTCCCATTTTTCTGCGATTTGTTGGTTGGTTAAGTTGATGTTCAGTTGTTGGTTGTTTGGCCTGTTGTTCTCTTCCAATATCTGGTATTTTTTTTGCATATATATATTTATATTTATATTACATTAGTCCATTATTGTGTACCCCAGGGCTTTCCCACTTCACTAACATTTGTTAACTATCCTGATCTTTTGTGCTCTTCACCTCCCATACCTTCTTCCCCCTTCTCCTCTCTCGCTCCATGGTTCAGTCCCATTGGTTGTCTTCATTTTTTCTTATTTGTTTATTTGTTTTTCCCTATATCCATCATATAAGTGAGACCATCCTGTACTTCACAAAGAAAAGTTAAAAGTTTCTCACCTTATTTCTTCTATGAATTTTATGTTGTTGGAGTGTACATTCAGGCATTTAGTCCATTTGGAGTTTATTTTTGTGTATAGTGTAAGACAGTGATCTGCTTTCTTTCTTTTATATGTAGTTTTCTAGTTTTCCCAGCAACATTTATTCAAGAAACATTTTTCTTTTCTTTTCGCATATGCACACGTCTGCTGTGGGAAGGCTGTATTGCTGCTCTCTACCCTCTGTATTCTGAGATGTAGGTGTAAGGGATGACTTTACTGTGCTGTGGGTCCTGTGACAGAAAAAATTGTATCATTAAACAGTGGATTCTAGAATTTGTTTGACACTTTCACTCACATTTCATTATAAAAACAAGCCACATGTCTAAGGTTATTGAGTTAAAGAGGAGTCTCAGGGAAGGGGCAATAGCGAAGCCAAGTATTTGTGGGCAATATGGCACTATGTCCTTTCATTCCAAGAAATTTTCTGCCATAACATTGCTTGTCTCTATCATGTTTTATGAGTCTGTAATGGAAACATATGTGTCCGTTTCTTTTCTACTAGCTTGGAGAAGATTACAAATCTTACTCTCTACTGCAGAATTTGGCATGTATTTGACACTCAAAATATTTATGTATGTAAACAGTAAAAGAAGGAAAGAAGGAAAGGAGGGAGGGAAGAAAGAAAAGTAAGGGTAAAAAGAGGGGAGGTAAAGACAGAGGGAGTAAAGAGGGAGGGAGGGGAAGGATGGAAAAAAGGTGAGGAACAGATAGCTATATGTGCAACACTGAATTTAAAGGAAATGACGAACTGGCATGTCAGTAATTTATTGAATATCTGAGGCATCAGGACATTTAATGTATCAGAAAATATATTTATTTAATTTATACAGTACTTTATATTATGATATTTCTAGTGTGTAGTGTATAGGTGACTCAACTTCTTTTGAGAACTAATAGAATGTTTTTTAGTTCTCTCTTTTTCTCTCCCCCTCTCTTTCTTCCTCTGCCCCCCTCTCCTTCCCTACCTACTTCCCTCCCACCCTTGTCAATTCCTACTCCCTTTTCAGAAAGTAATACAATGTATTTGGAAATATTGATTTTAGAGTTGAATTTGGTTTAAAAAAATCCTTATACCTTTGAATGCTTCTATTAAATATTTGAATCTTTCCAAGTATCATGACTGATGTCCTGCCTTATAGGTCTCTCAGTTTAATTGGTGGTTGTCAGTTTTATCATGAGTTGACCACTGTTATTCAAAACAGACTTTCTAATAATTAATCATATTTAACTCACAATCACTCCTTAAGACTGTTAGCAGCTAATTTTATATCCTACTTTCAAAAACTCTGTGGCTATGCTATTGAGTTTTTGACTTTTCTCTTCTTCTGCACCTGAAATTACATATATATTATCCAAGTTTCTTCTTTTATTACTTATTTCAAAGACATATCACTTTGAAAAGCTTACTTCTCTATCTGTTGGGGTAGAAAGAAAGCTGCTCTTCACAAGGAAACAGCAATTTGCTCTATATTGTCTGCCTGTAATATTATGTATTCTATTCCTTGACCTACACACACACACACACACACTCACACAGACACACGCACACACACACACTCATACTTCTCACTTCAGTGAAATGTAAACAAATCTCTCTCAAGTTTTGAAATCTTTAAAAGTTTTTTTTTCTTATCTCATATATTGTAAATGCAAAATATACATGACCCTCCACTATATTTGGAATATCCACTCAGTTATATGAACAAAAAAATATAAATATCTTTTGCTAATGCTCATTTCATAGTTTTACATTTTACATTTTGGAACTAGTACTAATATAACCTTCAATATATTTCATAATTTTGAAACTTTAATTTTGCTTGGCATCTCTAAATACTCCTTTTTCCTTTGTATATATACTACTTAAGCAAAACAAACTACATGTATAGAGAGGCAGGAGAAGAGATGGTGTGATAAAGAAATTTTTTATTTGATGGATAGGATTGGAAGGATGGATGAATGTTTATGCATACTGTATTCCATTTCTTTTCTTTACAAGAGTACCCTAACTTTTATTGAAGAACCGAGTGATATTACTATGTTTCAGGTATGTGGACTATATCCCAAGTTCCTCAGTTGTCTTAAGCCAAGTGTAGTAGTTCCATTGTTGTGATTGGAATTAATATTTTTCAGGTGATGTTCCAGTGTTGAGTGATCTAAACTAAGACAAGCTAATAGATCATGTTCCCCTAACACTGTGATTGGTTTAGGATACCAAATTGTAACAAAGTTCAAAATTTATCTTAGAGAATTACATGTTTGATAATGTTCTCTTAGATGATGAAAAAAAATCATATTACTCAAGTGCACAGTCATTTGAGCACCCTGAGTAAAATCACCCTAAGTACGAAGCTATCACATAAGAAACAGGACTGCAGTAATCAGACAGCTGATTATGGAGCCTTAAATATAACATCAACATCAGGTTCTAGCAAAGTACTCTCTAAGTCTGTTTATAAACTTGTGAGCCCATGAAGTACCTTTTTATTTAAATGAATTAGTAATTTTTTGTTATTTATTCTGACTGATATTCTAAGTTACATAGGTAAATAGGTAGGTAAAGAGATAATAAATGATACCAGTTAGATTGGTAGCTAGTTAGATAGTAAATGCTACATGATAGGTAGATAGACTGATATAATGCTATAGTATAAAGAAACAAGGAGTATTTGCTAATAGAATAAAATAAGATAACTTACTAGGATAAATATTTGTTTGTGTCATCTATGAAAAATATCAATTATTGCTAGAACACTTTATTTTTCTAAATGCTGAAAGCAATCAAGCTTTTCTATCTGGCCATCTTGATCATCGAGTCAGTTCATGTGGGTGACAGTTGGTGATCAATCATCTAGCTCAGTATTCAAAGGAATACATATGACCATATGTTAGGTGAGCCATTTGAGTTGCATACAAATGGTTGCATGTATTTTGAATTTTTAATACTTACTATATAAAGAGATTTTGACTTTGTAATTTCTAACGAACAGCAAAAGGAAATGTTTAATACTTAGAAGATGAAATAACAGAATCTCTTGTTATAATGTGAATCTAATAAATTTTCATTTGGCTTGGAGCATTATATACTTATAGAACCAAAATTAAGTACCGAAAGTTCTGCTCACAGATTAAATAATTTTCCAAAATTTGAATAATTCTACTTGTTTCTTTATCGTCCAGTATTATAATGTCATTATTACTGTGTAGAGAATTTATAAAGAATAAGGTTTGAATTCTACCTCTGCCATTTAACAAGTAGCAGTTTTAAGAAAGTTACTAAATCTAAATCAATTCTGTATAAATGAGAACTATTACTGAACATTGAATACTAAGACATATATAATTTTACATATATATTTTATATATGTAAGGACAATCAACAGTATGGTAGGTAGGAGCCGAGTCCAAGTATACAGGTTCACTACCTAATGAATTCTGATGTGTGAAATTCACGTATAAATATATAAAATTTACATTTTGCATGTTTAAAAACACATAAATAAGCATTATATTATGTAAAATCAGTTAAGTTAATCAACTTCTACTTTTATTTTTGATAACCTTTTTTATATAATAACCATCTTGTCAAGATTTTGGGTTCAGGATCTTTGGAGATCTGTGATTTTATTTCTACAAATGATATTTCTAAAGTAGGCCAGCAACCTTGTCAGTAGAGTTTATTAGTTAAAAGTAAATTGTATGATATAATCACTGGTTGAGTGAACTATTTAGTTTAGTCCCTGCTCAACTCACAAATGACTTTTGTTATTCAAGTCACATTGTGTAACTATGGATTTCATTTATCTTACCTGTAAATCAGGATAATAAAACTTAACTCAGAGATGTATGAAAGAAATTTTATTAAATATGTTTTAGAAGAACTTTTGAATTTCAAAGCAACACATAAAGGATTATTACCAAAACCTAAGTACATCTGTAATGGAAGATCGTTCTAACTGCTGGAAAAGTTCCTGGAGTTCTTCTAGTAGTGGTATCTATGAATTTAAAATTAGATAACATTTCTTTAATATTAGATTAGTATTTTCTACTATGTTCCTGTTACATCATCCATTTTCTCCAAGTAAATGGATATACACATTCTCAATAGAAATCTTGAGGACCTCTGAACTAAACAATGCTCCTTTTAATACATAATAACTAGTTTTTAAGAAATTATGTGCCCTTTTAGTTTCAATTTCTGGTCTGTACTTACACAGGATCTACAAGCGTAGGCACCTGTCTAGCCCCATAATAATGGAGGCACAGGATTGCTAGGCATAACTTGCCAAAAACTTTCAGAAAGGGAACTTGTAGGTTGAGGGTTTCCTAGAAACAGAAGGCATGACCATCTGCCCTTCTTGTCTGCATTCTACTTCTGGCATGCTCTTGCAGATTCTCTGAAAGTTGTGAATCTAGCCATGGTGAGATACATGTGAGAAAGCTGGTGTGATCCAGGTAGTCAGACACCAGAGAGGAAGACAAAGCTCAGAAAGATGCCAATCCCTCTCCCTATTTCCCTTGATATTTGGCTGATATTATGTGAATCCCGTGGATACAATGAAACAGAGTTGAGCAAATCAGAATCTGTGTGGAGCCGGGCACGGTGGCTCGTGCCTGTAAGCTTCAGCCTATGAAGCGGCAGGGGCTAGGGATCGCGGTTCGAGTCCTGCCTGGGACCCGTAGCGAGAGCTAGTTCCAAAAAGTAGCTGTGTGTGGTGGCACGCGCCTGTCACCCCAGCTACCTGGGAAGCTGAGACTGGGGATTGCTTGAGTCTGTGGTTCCACGGGCAACGAGAGCCTGCGGTTCCCACGGGCAAAAATAGCGAGACCTAGTCTCAAAAAAAAACAAAAACCAAAAAACAAAAAAAACAGAATCTGTATGGAAAATCTAACTCTCATATTATAGAGACATGAGTCTGAAACCCAGAGAAGAACAATCAGCAATATGGTCGGTAGGAGCCCAGTCCAAGTACACAACGTTCACTACCTATGGAAACCCTGGATAGAACCTTCCCTCACTCCCAGAAGAACCTGCTAGAGCAGTTATCCACAACACACTGCGCCATCTATTGGAATTGTGGAAGAGCTGCATGCTTAATACCAAGGCAAATGGCAAAAATGGAAAAACAGCAAATGGTAACCTGAGTCCTCAGAGCAATACTGTATTACAGAGGGAATAAATAAATACCCAGAACTCAACTATAAAGACATGCAAGGTCACAGAGAAGCAGATCAAAGATGTGCAAGAAAACTCAGAAAAAAACAAATGAATGTCCTGAGAAATAATTAATGAACAGAAGATTGAAATTGAAGTTTTAAATAAGACAATAATGGAGATGTAGGATGTGAATGATCAATAGAGAAGGTAAAATAAATAGAAGTAGAACTGATGAGAAGGAAGTTCAAATCAGTGACCTTAACATGATAAGGCACACAGAATCCAGGTAGAAAAAAAGAGAAAAAAGAATAAAGACCCTGAAAACAATCTAATTTCATGAGCAAGAATGATGTAAGAATAATGATGTAAAAATAATGATGTAAGAATAGTGATGTAAGAAGAATATATAATTTCTTATATAAAGAAATTAAAAAAGAAAATTTCCCAAACACTACCATAGCTAAGAATACTGGTTTCTAAACTCTACACCATGGTAGAAATAGAAATTCTACTTCAGAAGCACATGTAAAAGAAACTTTTCATGGAAATTCTTCTGAACTTCCAATTTTGAGCTATAGTACTATTTTATTTAAGATTTCTTACCAGGAAACCTATTTAGTTACTTTCAAGTTTAAAAAAAAAAAAAAAAAAAACTTCAGATATTTTTAAATGGTATTTTAAAATTATTAATGTCCATTTTTTAAAAACTAATACAACATCTGAGAGGGCAAATAAGGATATTTTAAGAAATGATTATCTATGTATTGAGAAATGGATATTTATTGCTGTGTAGAGAAAATTATCTAACAATTCCAGTGTTTTTAAATGCAGTAACTTTTGTTAACAATATGATTAAGAGATATAAATTCACAGCACCTCAGATGTATGTGACTTCATCATACCCCAAACCATGGTACCCATTATAGAATGTATTAGAAATTAAAAGTGAATGAATGAATGAATGAATGAATACCTGTTTCTGTAGAACTAATTAAAATGGGAAAGCTAATAATCAAGAGCTTCTTTCCCATCTGCTGCAAACAGACACTGCTGTCCAAAGATAGAGGATTACTTGCCCAACAAGGTGGGAAAAGCAAGTAGAATGCCAACTCTCTGCAGGCAGCCCAGAGTCCAGAAAGGAGGAAAAACAGTTCAACTGAGTTGAGTGGGCCAGATTTTACTTCCAGATTTACCTGATAGACTAATTCTTCCTAAAGGCACAGTGAGTGAAGACATACAGAGTTTTTGACAAGTGGTGATCCCTCCAAATAGAATAAAGCAGCAACAATTGAGAAAAAGCAAAAACAACCCTCCCACGTGCATGTAGCTCACTGACTTACAAGAGTATCTACTTCTTAACCATATAAAAGTGTGTCTGCTGATTTATGAGTGATTTTTCCTGATGCAGACATATTCTTTAATACAGAAATGAGGAAACTGAGATAGTGTAACAGTTGACTATAACTTCAAAGAATTTAACAATTCCTCTTTTATCCAGAAACTAAGAGTAAAACAAATTTGCCAAGACAATGTATAGATTTTAAGTCCAAGAAAGTATGCATATGTATGTGGAAGTATGTGTGTGTGTGTGTGTGACACTGTATTCTGTGAGTCAGAGTAGAAACCTAGTAACAAATTTGTCCCAGCTGAGGGATGTAGAAGCAAAATTTTAATGTCAATTTGTTATATATCATTATTTGAGGGCTGTTCTTTATGCTATTAACTCTGACTCTTAATTTTTTGCCTTGTATGAAGATATAGCTCTTTCCTTCAGAGAAAATTCTAAGACAATTTGAAGTCAGGCTCATTTGCATCACTGTGAAAAAAGGTAGGGAAATGGACTTGGTAATGTAAACTAACCTGTAAATGTAAATAAAAAGACAAAAACAAATGTATACAATCAATGCAAAGAAATACAAATGGCTTTAATTTTTGGTGATTACTTTTTTAAAATTTATTATAAAGTTTATTCTGGTTGACAATTTAGGCCATAGACATGTACATGAAATTTCCTTAAAAGGGATAGGTATGTGGGGGGGGGGGGTAGGAGGGGTGGAGATGGGAGGGAATGGTAAGGGAAGGAAGGTGGTGGGTGGTCCCCAGGGAATACAAAGATGTGAAACACATATATAAATAAATTAATTGATTAAGAAAAAAGATGAATCAGTACAATTTCCACACTGGGGAGAAGCAGCTCTCCTGCCTGTCTGGAGATGGAGATGGCTCACTTTTTCTTTCTCCATTCCCTAATAACCCTGTCCCCCCGTTTTTTCTCTCTTTTTTAAAATTTAATTTAAATACTAAAAAATTTGCATATATATGTATATTTATATTAATATTACATTAGTCCTTTATTGTGTACCCTGGGGCTTTCCCACTTCACTAAGATTAGTTAACCATCCTGATCTTTTGCACTCTTCACCTCACCCAGCAATCCCACTACTAGGAATCTACCCAGAGGACATGAAAACATTAATTCAAAAGGACACCTGTACGTGCATGTTCATTGCAGCTCTTGTTTACAATTGCCAAGAATTGAAAACAAACCAAATGCCCCCAAACAGATGATTGGCTAAAAAAAAATTGTGGTACATATACACGATGGAATACTACGCATCCATCAAGGAGGACAAACACATGTCATTTGCAGCAACCTGGATGGAACTAGAAAGACTCATATTAGCAGAAATAAGTCAAAAAGAAAAAGAGAAGTACAGGATGGTCTCACTTATATGATGGATATAGGGAAAAACAAACAAGAAAGAATGGTGATTACTTTTTACTTACACCACCAAGGACACAGTTCGTGAGAGAAAGAAACTTTCAAATAGATTCATTTAAAATGAAAATTTCTGCTCTGAAACTGTCTGAAAGATACTATTATGATACTAAAAATAAAAAAGAGAAGCCACAAACTTAAGAAAATATTTGTGAAAAAAATGTATATGACAAAAGACTTGTCTGAACTATACAAAGAACTCTTAAAACTCAACAATAACAACCTGATTAAACATGGAGAAAAGACCTTAACAGACAACTCACCAGAGTAAATATGCAAATGAAATATTAGCATATGATAAGATGTTGCACATCATACCTCAACAGGGAAATGCAAAATAAAACATCAATGAGATGCCGTTAGATACCTGTGAAAATTGCCAAAACTCAAAGACTGACAGCAAATACTGCCCAGGATGTGGAGCAAGATGAGTTCTGACATTTTGCTGGTGGAAATG
This sequence comes from Uropsilus gracilis, assembly GCA_004024945.1. Taxonomy (NCBI): domain Eukaryota; kingdom Metazoa; phylum Chordata; class Mammalia; order Eulipotyphla; family Talpidae; genus Uropsilus; species Uropsilus gracilis. Next base: position 35,881 of record PVHY01011444.1, read on the forward strand.
CAAAATAGTATAGCCAATTTTCAAGACAGTTTGATAGTTTCTTACAAAGTTAAACATATACTTACCATACAAACTATCCGTTTCCTTCATTGATATGTATTCAATGTATGAAACATATCTACACACACAAGAAACCTGCATAGAATTATAGCAACTTCATTTATAATTACCAAACCTCGCAAGGGTCCAAATATCTCTATCTTCAGGTCAGTGACTGAATTTAAAACTGTTCTAGAAATTAACATCTATTTACCAAAGCAAGGAGGAAAAGGTTAATTTCATGCCCAAGAAATGATAAGGTCTGAATTATATGATAATCAGAAATATTAATCCACACTAATCTGAATTTATGAAATAGATTTTGCTTCTCCTAGCTAAATAAGAAGTTTGGAAATGATATATAATTTGTCTGATTCAATCCTCTGTGTTTTGATGTTCAGTTATCTTAAAAGATAATCAGGTAATTATTTTGAATACTGCATACAATTTTATTGAAAGACTATCTTCTTCCCTTAGTAAATTACCTCCCCTTAGTAAATTAGATGTCTACAACAGATACAAGAAAATTAATTTATTTCTCTATTTCTTCTCTTGTCCAGGTGCGTTCCTCTACAGAGTATGGTGCCTTATCATAACATATGTCATAAAAAGGAAGGCTAGTGTTTTAGTCTTTTTTTTTTCTTCTGTCTTCATTGCTGCCGGCTATGGAAGACTAACTCTTCTAAAAATAATACTTTGCTCAATGAAAGGATCATTACACAACAGAAGGTAACTTTGTGGCCAGTCTGTGCAGAGAGAGTCTTAAAATACATGCACCCTCCAAATGGTATGTATTTTGAGTAACTGCAATTGTTTTGCTTTAGGCAAAGTACTTAAAGACTTAAGACCAGACAAACTGGCAGAATGTTCTGAACAATTAACTTTTGTATTAAATTAAAACTACTTTCTTTTAATTTCAGTTGATCATAAAGCATAAAACATGAAGAAGTTAAAAAATAGCTGAAGGGTGTATGGCAGGAAAAGAAACTTCACTGTTTCCAATTTTCTTGTAATTAAGACAGCTGTGTGAATAATGAAACATGCACAAGTTAATTTTCCCAACCACCATATATTTAGGAAATTTAGGCCTGAATGTATAAGAAAATCATAAATTCTCACCAAGAAGTTTTAATTTTTTAATTTAAATTTACTGCTTATGCTACATTATTAAATATAGAAAAATTAATTAACAATGCATTTTTAAATATGTAAGATTGCCTTGTCTTGAACAAATCCAGGAATTGCTGTGTTAAAATATGCATCTTTTAGTATATGAACTTATTTGATATTATGTTCAGATTTTATTTTACATTACACTAATGCATTCAAATTAAAATTTGGGAAATTACACATGTACAATTTTATAATATTGTTGACTGCAAAACACAATCTGAGCATGTTATAAAAGTTTTCCTCAAATCATTAATATAAGGTAAAATAGTTCATATTATGAATCCTTATTACTTAAACTTTTAATTGACTTTAATATTTGAATTTAAACAATTTTGTATTTTAAACATTATTATTTATGAATATTATTAAACTTTTAAAAGTTTTCCTAAAATAAATATATATACTTAAAACCTTGTACATATATACCTAAGATAATACATATAAATGCATGTATACATACATTATATATATACATATGATATATATAATATGTAGCAAGATAGATATGTATATATCTTTGTATATGTTTTTATATACTTGTATATATTTATATTCCATTATATTTGTATTCAAAGGATAAGAATAACATAGTTTAAAGAGTCAACAAAGACTGTCCAATACTATGACAATATGGGTCAAGGCTATAGCAGTTAAGTGAAAGAGGTTGAACTTGTTAAAACAAACTATAGGAATTGTAAGCATGCAGTAAGCTAGTAAAAGAGTATGGAGGACATTAAAGGGAACATTGGTCAACATAATTAGACCATATGTTTGTTAATTGGTACTTATCAAAGTAGGGTCCTATTCTCCACAGATCCTGGGAAGTAGGAATGATGCTTTTCAAATGTTTGCATTTTTAAAGGATGGCTTTCAGGTTCTTGTGAAAGTCCTGACTTGTAATATTGGCAAGAAGCTGTGAGATGTATCTCAAAAGGGGAAGAGAAAGAATTTACAATTGCAATTTTTCTTTAAGTAGATATTCTAGAAGAGAGATTAGGAGGAAGAAATTTGATGAAATGATGACAGCACTAAGGCCACCTTGGAAAATGAATAAATAAAGGAATATTGCCCTTATGAATTTTATGTTTTCATATAATTTGCTGCCATCATCATCAAGCTTAGGTTATGTTCTATCCCTAACCCTTCCAATTTTGTGAATTTTAGTATTATGATTTAAGAAATAATGTTTACATTTTATATACTCCCATGCAATATGCATATGCACTCATGCAATACAAATATGCTATCTCATCATATTTCTATTATAGACCTGCAGTAATTCTAGCTCCAAGTATGTAATTTAAAAATACAAGATTTGTTTGTAACTAATAACGATAGATTGATATGAACTCTCTGATATAACTTCTTATAAGAATTCAAAGACAAGTATTTTCAAGTAAAGTAGAAATATTAAGATCCATTTGGTAAACTAAACAATAAATATGTCTCATCGATCGTATAACAAATTAGCCCTTAGATTTCACACCTAAAGTACAATGATATAGATATATTTTCACTGAAGGAAGACTCAGAAAAAAAAAGTTAATAGAAAAGTATTTAAATGACACTAATGACTGAGCAGTTGAAGTGACTTTAAAGTGACTTTAGCCTCCAGAAATTATTAATTTTTGAAACTGTATACTTATCAAAAAAATGAAATTGCAACTACTTTGTGTAAATTCTTACTAATTTGTGCTTCTTGGTTTGTATCTCTGCCATGTCTCTGCCATTTTAGTGTTAAGTGACCTTAGACAAGCTAATTAATCTTTCCTCTTTGCCTTAGCCTTTTCATCCATTAAATGTGCCTAGAGGGAGATTTATTGGGCTAGCACATAATGTAGTTCCATCAAAGTATCAAATTTCAAGCCAGAAGAAGAATACAAAATAACACTGATGCCCAACAGCTCTGTTTTCAGGAGCACTTTTATTTCTAACACCTGCATTTCACATCAAATTGCAAAGTACAATTCCCTCTGGGAGTATCTGGAGAATGTAAGTGTTAATGCCAACTCCTCAGCATTTAGGGATCCTAATGGGAACAAAATAAATTTTAAATATAGCTGTAATGCAACTTTAAATAGGCACGCTCAAACAAGTTGTCATTTGTATAGAGGCATGGACTAATGGAGGAAATATCTAAGGGAGGGGCATGAATAAAGAAGAACAATTAGAACAATTCCTAAGAATAGTTCTAAGAATGGTGGCAATCATTTCTACTTAAAAGAGGAAGGAAAGCAAGTGAAGTTGCTCAGAAAAGATCACCCTAAGATGATCAGAGTTGGTCACCCCAAAATTCTCAGAGTGATCATGATCTTGGCGTCACAATGCAGAATATTTCAAGTTGAAAATGATGAAGGCACTTGAGGTTAAGGAGAAACAATACAAAAAGCTATCCCACTGTTATTACCGAGAAGAATGAAAACTAGGAATATTATCCATGTGTAGGATAATTCATAGAAATGTCCTTTCTATCTAAAAAACCCATCTTTTAATTGAGAGTAAGAAGACATCCCCTCAGATGAAGTATCCTCCCACTCTCCTTGGCGTTGCAGCCCCCGACCCATGATCTATTTAAACTGTAAGCCCTACTTTCCCTGACTAAAATCTAAGTCCACATGAACACTTTAGCTACCCCTTGCATATGTTATTAAATTGATCTAATGTCTCTGTCCATCTGAAGTTGTTTCATGTCTTGATCAATTCAAGAAGAGCCCAGAGTGGGGGAATTTCCCCCCCAACTCTGACAAAAGCAAATTGATACATGGAGATGGGAAATACTATGTACATACTACATACATATTTTTTTCTCCATAGTTCCTTGTAAGTCTGTGAAATATGACTTCCAGGTTTCAAGTTATCTTATTAAGATCTTATTGATATAACCACATAAACAAGCATGTTACTGATCTGAGATGAAAAAAAGGATAGCTGCTACTCCATTTGCTTGATTTGCACTTAAATAGTGACTAACCTGATTTGAGATATGGTGTAAAAGCTCCCAGGGGATGCTTTGCTTCTTGTCTTTTTTTTTCCCATGAAGGCACTAATACCAGAAGAGCTTCATCTTCATTAACTTTAAGGCTCCTACCTCCAAGTAACATAATACAAGCTTTGACAAGAATTTTTTTGATGGGGGGGGGGAGCGTAAGTATTTAATCTGAAGCAAAATTTCAGTTGTAAATTTTTAGTCATATTGACTATACATTATCATTTTACTGTTAATTTTTAAAATTGACAGTGTATATAATATTTGATAGATATGTGGAAATAATATTTTGAATGCATTGGATTAAATATTAGTAAAATTATATCTACTACATTTATTGTGTGTGAGATTATTAGAAAATTTTAAATGACATATGTGGCTCTTATATTTCTACTGTTGGTAGCAGTGTTATAGAGCAGAGATGCAACTGTAGCTTATGCATATAGGGTTTTAAAAGATACTGAAATATTCACCTGTGGAAGTGACACTGTTGATAAACTCAGAATATTAAAAGGGTTGTGACAGAAACAAGAACATGAAGATAATGTAAAAGACCAAATGGGCCTTTGCAGGTACACAGAAAACCAAACTCTGAACAAAGAAAATGTTTTTGCAAAGAGGAGTTTCTTGTAGGCGGTCATCAATGGAACTGGTAAGATAGACATCCATAAAGTCTGGCTCCCTGAGGGCTGGAGTCCTGTAAGGAGTGAAGGAATGTGAGGGAGGTAATGAACTTCGCATTTCCAGTTTCCAGGAGGAGACTGGCAAGTCAAGGTGTTTGACTTTCCCAGCAGGGTATTTCTCAACACTCAGCAGATGTTCTTTTTCTGATGCTACTATCAACCCCAGAGGGGCACAGAGAGTTTTAATTAGGCATATAACACAGTTTTCCAATGTCCCAGGAATAACAGGTGGGGATAGTTTATGGACTAATCATGAGTAGAAGGAAGACAGAACAAAGGGTGATTCAAGTTCCATTCCACTTACTCATAATTTTCAGTCTAGGGGAGTTTTTGTTTTGATTTTGTCTTGTTTCTTTTGTTTCTGCTCTTTAAACATTAAGACTCTCTTTTCCCACTCAATGACCACTGGTAAAAGTCATTGTTTGATTGAATGTGGAGACCAGGAAATCATCTTAATATTCTAATTTAGGCCGAGCATGGTGATGCATGCCTATAAGCGGCAGCCTAGAAAGCCGCGGCCAGGGCCAGGGATCGTGTTTCGAGTCCTGCCGGGGGCACATATAGCAAGACCTAGTCCCCCCAAAATAGCTGGACGTGGTGGTGCATGCCTGTAATCCCAGTTACCTGGGAAGCTGAGGCTTGGGGTTGCTTGAGTCTTGCTTGATTGGTACACCGGACGACGTGAACCTGCGGTTCCACAGGCAAAAATAGCGAGACCTAGTCTCAAACAAAACAAAACAAAACAAAAATTCTAATTTAAAATGATTGTTGTTTGACACTGTGTAAGGTTAAAGTGAACAGGATATTAATTTGATATTAAGTCCTGGGATACCTAAATGTGCATGCTCTGGGTGAATTCTGCCATCTGCTGAATAAAGAAAAACATATTTGTAGGGTGAATTAGTCAGGATTTTCCTTTATTAGTCTGTATATCTAGCACCTAGGGTATTGAGTCTTCCCCATGATTGTGCAGTCTAGTGGGTGTGTGCATGAGTTAGTGTGTGCACACCTGAACCTGGGAGCAAGGGGATAAAGGAGCACAGAAAGAATAGGAAAGCAAGTGCTCAAGCATATGAAAACTCCAGAGGGAGAAAGAGCCCAGAGAAAGAGATTGAAGATTCCAGGGAGCCTGAGGGGGCTCGCCTGCTTCCTGATACCCTCAGCCCCCTGGTCCTGGCCTTGCCCTGCCTGATGTGTCTGTATAACTGTTAAAACCAATAGAGCCTGTGCAGACTAGTGAGCCTGATGCCTGATGCTTGCCCCTACAGTTGGCAACGAGGATTGTTGACATTACTATTGGTGATAAGAATGGAAAAAGGTTCCCCAACAATATTTACAGTGTGCAAAATTATCAGCAAATAATAACTTAAATAGAATTAGTGTGCATATAAAGAGAAGAAAGGTAAGGATAATAGATTTCCAGGGAAACACCCAGAGTTACCCTTCTTTTCTAGTGGGTATATGGAAATAAGGTTGACCCAAATGCGTACATACATACATACAGATGATACGTAGATGATAGAGAGATAGATGATAGATAGATAGATGGATAGATAGATAGATAGATAGATAGATAAAATTGTCCTCAGTGTACAGTATTTAAAATCTGATTGTTTCTTTTAATCAAATACTTCAGTGTGAGGAATTATTTAAAATTTGGTACTTTAAAATAATGACCTCAAACTAAGAGGGATTAGAATCATATCTTAAAATATAATCAAAATTGTAAAGGCATTTTGTCTGATATATGATTTGTTAAAGCACTCTTTTGTCTTAAAAAAACTATAAAACAATAATTTTGGTGAAATGTCTTTGGTAAGATTAAATGAAAGGTATAAATAATGTGTTTTCTTTATATAATATACTGTTATCTTTTGGCAAAGCTGCCTCAGTAGAATTTCTTTTAAGAGATGTGTTTTGGGGGTGAATAATTTCTAAAAAGAAATTGGTGACAATACAATCATCTAATATTTCAAACATATTCTTAACAGTTGCTTATCTAATGGCTGCTACAATAAGAAAATTGCACAAAATGAAAATTGATCTAATTTTCACTTTGTTTCAAAAAACAATGTCAATATATTTGAATGTAATTTGTACTGTAATTTCAGATGGTGTAACTTAACATGTTAGACACCAGAAAGTGAGAACAATCATGTGGTTTGATCTTTTCCTCCATTAAAAGAGATTTATTAGTCTTATCGTCAATATAAAAATACTAACTCAAATTTTTTTCACAAATCCTCCCTGCCTCCCCACCTCAGGGAATTGTAACTCAAAAACAAACAAACAAATTAAAAGAAAGAAAAGAAAAACTTGATACTAGAGTATAACAGATAATAGAAATCAAATTATCAGCATTTTATTTTTATGCTAATAACATACTTTATTGATTATTAGTAGATAGTAGAGACCTCCTTAAATTCAGATTAAATAAATCAATTTACCTTTGGTATTTACTTTGTTTATAGTTAACTTTAATTTCAGAAGACAAACCTGTTTCTCTTTTAATAACTGTAAGAAGTTTTTAGAAAAGAAATTTGCAAGCACATTACTCATAATAATTATCTTCTTTAACAGTGTCTGAGTGAACAGATGTTTTAAAATACACCTCAGTATTAAAAAAATGTATTGTTAATTATATACTAATGCACTATTTTCTTTCCTTCTTCCACAAAGGATTATTGTTTTGTTTACTGGTCTGTCTTCCCACTAAAAGATAATAATAATAATAATAATAATAATAATAATAATCTTTCCATTATTGGGTTCCAGCTCACCTATAGACATTGCTCTTCCTTAATTACAACACAATTTCTTTTAATTTATATAGGTTGAATCCATTCTATGTTCATAAGCTTCTCTTGATTTAACATTCTATTCAAGTCACCACATTTTGTGAAAATCTATTCCATTTTAGAAGCACATTTCTATTCCTTCTTTGGTCTGGAGAGATCAAAGCCTCACTGCTGTAGAACAGTTTGATAGTAATTTTTCATCTGAAGAGTTACATACATTGCCAATTATGTGAATTAGCACCCTATTGCTACATGTGTCTGTGGTGGGTGGGTTCAGTTTCTCAAGAATGAATTGTTTATTTTCATTGTCATGAAAAAATTGTCAAGCTTCATCTTTCTCGCTGGGACTGGTGGACAGAATTTTACTAGCTGTTTTTTGATATCACCCACCTTCTCAAGACTCCTTTTTTTTTTTTTTTTCCAGGAAGACCAGTTTTATCTGTACCTATTGCCTTAACACTCCTTCTGTGATTAGTTAACTCCTATGTACTTACTCTATGCTGGGCTGGTTGCTTTGCCCTCTGTTTAAAATTTTCTAAATTTGGAATTTCATTCACTGATCTCTTGTGATATGCATTTGCTTATCCCTTGTGAAGTCTCTGTTGTTTGGCTCATCGTTTTTTCCCTTTGTGATTCTTCAGATTCATTGATGTTCTTATATATTTAATTGAAGAAACTTTGGTTTATGGTCTTAGATAGACTTTCAGCATCTAGTCATATATCAACATCTATGCACACTATACTTTGCTCATCACCAAAAATCCAGTTTTAATCATATCATGATACAACTGATATGGGTTATGTAGGCTAAATATTTTTAATTGTAATAAAAAGCAGCATTTTGAATTCAAAGTATATAGAATTAATTTCTCACACAATTATTTACTGGCTTTTTGATCCTCCAAAAGTTAATTAACAGGTAGAATCTTCAGTTTTTCATATGAAAATAAGGATACATGTAGCTAGTAGAGGGTTTTTATTAGCAAAAATAATATTTGTGAAAGCATCCTTCAAAGTTAATAAATATTGCTTTATCATTAATATTATCACTAACAACCAAAATTAAAGGAAAACATTTCAATGTATAGTTATTCTACAATATGAGGTACCTTCAAATATTAAATCACTACATAAATTAGAAAATGAATATTAGCATTTTCTTTTATATTTTATTCTGCGAAGGTCATCCTTGAAACATGTAGCAACAAACTCTAGGAATTAATTTTCCAAAGTGAGCAGAGACACAAATTAGAAAACATGATCTAATTAAACAGCACTATACTGCCACATCAGACAGACAGCATGAAAAAAGAAGTTGGAATGTTATCTCTTAATGGGAAGCAGAAGGAATTGACTTTAAAAATTCGGGGGAAAAAAGATATTTTAAATAGCACTCAGTCTGTAACATTTATCCATGTTAAAAAATATGTATGCTACTACTGAACCAGTAAAGGAGTCACCATAAAGTGCCTGTAAGCCTTGATGACAGTATTTTCCCAGTTTACATTTGAAAAACATTTATTAATTTTTAGAAATTGAACTTATCTATACAATAATTAGCAGGAACAGAAATAGCTATTGGACCTTTTATTACAGTTAACTAAGATTTTTACCGCTGCCTTTGCAAGTGAGAATCAGTAATAAATATTTCAGCATTATCTGTATCATTTTATGTGCAATTATAGACAGATACTTAGATTATTAGTTGATTTCTGCTGAATAATAAACTATAACAAAAGGCAGAGACTTAAATAACAATCTATTATGTCACAGTTTCTGTTGTTCAGGAATAGGGTCACATCTGGCTAGTCGAGGGTCTCTAAAAAGGCTGAAATCAAAACTTCAATCTCAAAGGTTCAACTGGCTTTGTAGACCTGGAAGTAGGGAAGAAACTATTTACTAGTTCATTATTGTTTTTACTCACTAGATTTATTTCCTTAGGCATAGCTGGACTTAGGCACAAGTCTCTCACTGACTGTGGCTCCAGTACCTCAGTACCTAGACATATGGGTATAACTTTTAAAAGTTAGTTTACAATGTGACAGGTGGCTTCTGTCAAAGCAAGTAAATACTAGAGCAAAAAAAAAAAAAGGCAAAAGCAAAAGTTCTTTTGTTCCAAAATCTGCAAAATTTTACCATAGTCTTTCCATTAGAAATAAGTTAGTAGGTACAGTAACCATTAAGGATTACAAAATATGTGTAAAGCTAGATTACTAGAAGATGAGGAGTCATAAGATACCATCATAGATGTTCATTATGAAAACACAACATACGTAGCTACATAGATTAGTATGTATGTAGATACACAGACACAAGAATATATACTTGAAAATGGGTTCCTGTTAAGTAGCAAAACTTTTATTTTAAAAGTAGTTTTAGATTGTCAAGATGGCAGCAGAGTGAAGTTATCTGGCTCTTCACATATTCATGACTAAATTATCACAGAAAAGAGTAAACAACCCCTGAATGATAAATTTATTACTGTATGTTGGAAGTAATAGTGTAGCAGAAAGGGACAGGAGCATCTTATTAAACTGTTTGCAACAATACCTGGACCTCACAAACCATCGAATGAGGAGTAAGATTCATGCGGATCCTCTACTGTTCTTACTGAGAGGCACACACCAACATCAGATGTTCTGTACAGTAACTGCACAGGGAAAGGGGGCATATTGTTGGCATGAAGGACAGTGTGTCTGAAAGGGGTGCTGTGATGAAATCGGGGGCCTGTGGCCCCAGCATGGCAATGCTGCATTAAGATAGCAGCCATTGTGCTCCAGTTGGTGGAGACTAGGAGAAGGGAGAGGAATAGAGAGAGTATTTAAGAAGGGAGAGAGAAAGAGAGAGCAGGGGAGCAAGCAAGCAGCCTCCAGCAAGGAGGCTGGAGGCCTCTGAGTTGCTGCTGCCCCATGGGCAGCAGCAGGGCAGGGAAGGGAGTCATGCTGTGGGCTTCCATCCCCAGCCTGGTCTGGTGAATAGTCTGGGAAAGCATGTTTGGAGAAACTTGTGACCTGTGTGAGCTGAATTTGAAATGTGGTACTTGAAAACTTGCTTTAACTTAGAAACTGTGAAGCTTGAGAATTGTCTGGAGACTTGAAGAGAACTTATACTGTTGCAGTTTTCATCATGAGACGTCTGAAGTAATTGCTGCTGCTGTGATGAGTGAGTCTTGGTGGTTCGGGTTGAAAGAACACTGAAGCTGTGACTTTCAGAAGAAATCAATGATGACATCTTGGATTCTTCATTTGGCTTGAAGTGAGTAGAGATGTGTCTCCAGAAGAAGATCAGCAACACCATTTTGGTTTCTTCTTTTGGCTTGAAATGAATAGCTGTGCCTTTGGAGGTGGATCGATGGTGCCATCTTGGTTTACTCATTTGACTTGAAGGTGGGGCAGCTGCCATTTTGTGAATGCACATTGGCTGAAGGACCCACTTGCAATTTTTTGGATGAGAGACTGAACTGGTTGGTAAGATAATCAAAGGGGGTCCATTTTATGCTCAGTGACTTTTGCCTATTTCATCCACTTAGTGAATACGTCTTGTTTTTGCCTCCTCGTAAGATTAATGTGGTCTTGCTACTGCTCATGCAGACTGGGAGGAGCCTGATGAGGGGTTGGATTTAAAGGGTAGGCTGCTCCCACTTGTAAGTTTAGTTAAGTTCTCTGCTTTGCCTGTTTTCTTATCCGATTCCATGTCTACTACTGGAGAAGCAGAAGACTAACACTGCAATTTGGTTTTTGCTCTTGACTTTCAATCTAGAAATGTTGGAACTCAACCAGTAAATAAAGTCAGATCCGGTCACCTCAGTGTGACCTATTTTAAGAAGAGGCTGCATTTGCAGCCTGAAGCTATGATATTCAAAACACCTGCCTTCCCTCACCCAGACAGTCTGAATGTTCCAGTAAACCAGAGCTTGGATCTTGTTAACACCAAAACGGTGGCTCCCCAGGATAAGAACTTTTACTAAAAAACAAAACAAAAACAGAGCAATTCTGGCAAGCAAAATATTTCTAACACTAGCAGGGAGCCAGGAGAGAGAAACTAGCAGCACTAATAAAGGAAGTTAGGCTTTTGAGGTTAAGGAAGAGGAGGTAAGAGGAGGGGTATTAGGAAAAAGAAATAAAATGAGTAAACTAATAGGAGTCTACATTATGCCAGGGATAAAAAAGAAATGATGGATTGCTTGTTGCTTAAATCTTAGTCTGTTAGAAGAAGCTACATTATTATTAAATTTAATGATAAGGCAAAATTTGCGTAGTGGGGAATGAGTCCCAACCCTATGCATTGAGTGACTTGGAATTGTGAAAATATGGGCAGCTGGAGTTAGAAGGACAACGTCAGGACACCTGTGAATTTCTAGGACTGATTTGGAGGTAGGTGAA
>PVHY01011445.1:0-47842 GCA_004024945.1 Uropsilus gracilis
CTGCTCGTCGAGCCAGCGCGGACAGAGCAGCAGCGACTGGAGTGTTCATGTCAAGGTCGCCTCATTTTCCAGTGATGGGCTCTGGGCTCCAGCCTGAACCGATGCTCCTGCTACGTTTTAATCCAGGTGAACCTCTTTGGCCTTCTGAAATTCACTTTGAAACCTGAAAAAGGTGGTCTGTTTAACCTGCATCTCAGATGCCCTTACAGAAGACACTGAACAGAAGACGCAGCTGTGGCCTTCCCAGCTTTCCAGTCCAGGAGTTCGGTGAGTTGTAGCTACTAACGGAAGAACAGGACAGAATCCTGACCGGAGCCAGAACATTTCATACAATGAAATTTTATATGAATGCAGCATTCTCTCTGCAACCACTGTGTCGCCTTTACACAGATACTTTCAAAAGAGAACAAAATAGAATGATGTTGCTGTGCTCCAAATCCACTTGTCACATGTCAGTATAAACGCCAAGTGCTGGCAACAACGCGCTTTCATTTTCGTGTCATCCACACGCTCAGCTACTGTTTCATTTCAGCACAGACTCCACAAACAACACGAAAGACTGTGGCCTTCAAATACCCACTCACTTGCGTGTCGTTGCTCGCTGGTGGTCACTGGGTTGCCTACAGGATCAGAAGCTTCATAACTTAAGTGGGTGCTGAGGCTCAAAGGAGCAAAAGGAAGATAAGAAAGGGAAAACCCTCCAGGTTGTCAGAGGCACTGAATGGAAAAAGAATTTTAAAGAGGGGATAGTTTTCTTTTTGGCTAGAAATATTTTTAAATTTTAAGGCAGCCTGTGAGGGGTCCCCCTGGAGGCCCATGGGCACTGGACATCTCGTCACTGCTGCCCACTGAGTACTCAGAGAGACATTAGCACCTTGCTTGGAAGTTCCCACCCCTTTCCTGACACACTCAGAGCCAGCCCAGCCCGGCCCGGCCCTGCCCTAGATCAAAATCCTCTTTTTGGTGTTTTCTGCTGTGACTTTGGTCTCCTGAGGCACGGAACCTGCTCCCCTCAGCTGTCCCATCACTGCAAGCTGCTTGTTAAGCAAGGCCTTCAGAGCAAAAGGCCACACCAGTTGGAGGAATAAAGTGCTCTCAAAATGGGTGGGGGTGGGGGTTGCCATACCCCCCATGCAGGGAAAACTGGAAGGCAGACACAGCCTGACCTCTGGGACCTGCTGCGACCCAACCAGGGCGGCCAGATCTCCTCCAGCCGGCAGTGGGGAGCTGCTAAGTGCCCAGTGCAACGTGGACACTGGCCTGCTGGACGAAAGCAGAAATTTGTTTTCCATCTGTCAAGCTGCCTGGCCCAGGGCCCGTAATGATTTTCTGTCAGGCGTGGTCCGGCTGGATTTGAACCAGTGACCCAGAGGTAAAGGGTCTTTCTGTCAGTCTCCCCCTGCACTAAGGGCCGCCTGGCCTTGTGACCCCTGACCCGTGCTCTCTCTGGCATCTGCCCTGGCGTTCTCCATGGCTAGTTGAGTTTCGATTGGAGCCTAACTTAGCATGTGGGGTTGACTGGCTCATATCCCAGAGGGGACTTGGGGAGTGAGTCAGGGATCTTAGAGAGCGGGGGAGGGGAACTCTAAAGGGCAGAGAGGCAGGGCCTGCTTGATTAGCCCAGCCCCAAGGTCCTCCCAAGCTGGGTGCCTGACCTTGACCTCAGGACCTTTGCACAGGTGTAGGTCAGAGAGTTGGTTCCCACAGGGAAGGCTGCAGCTGGGAATATGTGTCTGGCCTGATACTGAGGTCTAGATTCTCTTAGTCTCAACCCTCTGGGCTCAAGATGTCATTACCATTTTTACTGATTGTTTATATATATAAAAAAAGCCTTAGTTTGATTAATTGATGACTCCCATTCACCTAGTGAGAATCATGAGTCACTGATCACTCTCCAGATGCAGATGCAGCATTTCATCCTCTGAAGATGTCTGTCCTCCAGGGTCAGAAAAGCCACCCCAAGAGCCTGAAGGGTTACGCCTTTATTCAATAAACTTTTATCGAGGTTCCTGTTGTCTGCCAGTTACCGGGGTTACAGAGATAAAACAGGAGTCCCATGGAAAGAGTGAATCATTTGGCGAGGGAGAGGCATGTGGACATGATTACTTGGCAAAGCCTGGTCTGTGCTGACATCACAAACGGAGACCTCAGGCAGACGGTTTAAAAACAAGGACCACGTTTTATGGGTGTGGGGTGGGTGGATGAGTGGATAGGTATGTGGTGAGTGTGTGGGTATGGGTGGAGTGTGTGTGTGTGTGTAAATGGGGGTGTAGGGGCGTGTGTGCATGGGTGGGTGGGTGCAGCGAGTGTGAGTGGGTGTGTGTGGTGTGTGGGTGCAGCATGTGTGTGTGGGGGTGTACGGGGGGTGCGCGTGGGTGCAGCGTGTGTGAGTGGGTGTGCGGGTGTGTGCGGCACGAACAGCAATCCGTTAGCGTGAGGGCTGTTGTGGCAGGGGAAGGCCGGGTGTGGGCCCCAGGGAAACGCACACTCACCCGCACACAGGCTCGCCCCCTGGTGCCGAGTGTCTCGGCACCTCCATTTTCCACTCTGTAAAGTGGGAACTGACACACCAATGTCAACAGTCCTCAGAGGGACTCAATGGAACATCAATCCCGGCCGCACAGCGTTTACTCACCAGCGTGCCCATCACGTGATGGGCGAGCAGCCCCATGTGAAGGAGATGCGAGCTGCAGGACTAGCCGCCAAGGACCCTGCTGACCATGGGACCCGTCCCGGCCTGGCGAGCCCATCTGAGCGCTTCGGCGCCACACTGACAGGAGGCTCCTTGTGAGACGGTGCGCCGGAGCCCCCGACTACTGGTTAGGTCCCAGTCTCCTGCGGGGAGAGGGCAGAGCCCACATGGGCAGTTGGAGGGTGACCCAGCTGTGAGGCTGTGGTCCTCCTGCCTCATGGAGCTGCCTTGTAACTAGCGCCCCCTAGCGCCCTGCGGGAGCGGGCCACACCGTCTCCTGCACTGGCTCTCTCGCGCCTGCCTCTGAGAAAGCCTCTCTGCCTGGTCCATCCACACATGTGCTGTCTTTGGGATTCTTTCCCTAGAGGGCAAAGGGTTCACTCTTTGGGCTTGAGGCCCTATCACAGCAGCTAAGGGTCCCGGGATCGGAGAAAGATGTCCCTGAGGTGGAGAAAATGACAAAAAATATAATTTTCAGCCAGTGGCAGTGGAATGAAGAAGTTAGAGAGCAGGGAGAGGTCTTCAGTTAGAGTCAAAAGAATCTGGTGAATGTGAATGTGAAAAGCAGGGGCAGGGAAGGAGGCCAAGGTCTGGTTGCTGGGGCAACACAGAAACTGGTTTGGGGAATGCTGAGTCAGGGAAGAGGTTACAGCCTTTGCGGCTTGCAGGTGGGCTGGAGATGTGTGAAGAGCCCAGGTTGGAAGCTCCTACTGTAACTGAAACACGAGCCCGGGACCACATGCTGGGAGCGTTTGCTGGCTCACAGAGGGTGTCCAGTGCTGAGGATCCCAAGAGGATGCCACTGGGGGAGCATGCTAGTGGAGGGGGAGATGGAGGCCAGGGATCCCAGAAATGTGAACATTGAAGGGGTGCGTGGGAAAGAAGGCAGTGAGGGAGACAGCCTCTCTGGGGCTCTGGTGACTCCCCAAGCAGGGGCTCATGGGTGGGGCACCTGGACCTGGAAAGTTATGTCTGAAGGTCGATGAGACGTTTTTTCCCCTTTACGTAAGGTTGATATCTTCCTCACATTTGAGAATCTATCCTATAGCACAAATAGGATCAGTTAGTTTGTTAAAGTGAACACTCTTTGAAGGTTGCTTGTGTGTCATTTATGTGCAAACCAGTGATGATGATGATGAGGGTTTGTATCAAGTCTTCATAGTATTCATAGAATTTCTGTTGGGAAAATCCTTTTTTTAAATGTATAGAAAGTATTCGCTAAGTCAGATCAACCCAACATTTTAGCGTGACTTTGAATTTCACATAGAGATAGTTCTTATTTTTTCCCCTACATCCTCATACTTCTCCCACCATCATACCATCCACAAACCCTCACCATATTACCATATTCCCTTGTGTTCATCGCTCCCATTTTGCCCCATTTCCCTTCCCTCCTTTGCTGTATGCTTCAATTCTACAGTCAACTTGCTAGTTTTGACTTTTTGTTGACCTTTTGTTTGGTTTCTCTATATTCTACATAAGTAAGATCATCTGGTATTTATCTTTTTCCTTCCTACTAATTCTAGCTAGCACAGTCCCTTCTAACTCCATCCACATTGCCACAAATGACATGACTTCATCTTTTTTTGATTGTTGAGTAATATTCTTTATATCATGTATAAACATACTACCACTTTTGTTCCATTTTTCTATTTTAGAGCATTTGGATTATTTCCATATTTTCAGCCTGGTTTCTTGAGGTTTAGGATTGTTCTGTGGAAATACATGAGATAAAAGCTGTTGGCCTCCCTTTGACAGCTTCAAGGTGGAGAGACCATTTACACAGCCAGGAAGCAGTGATTTCCCCAGTGGTACACATAGCTTTGTGGTTTTACTCAGAATGGGCAGTCCTCAAAAAGTTGTCAGTCTTCCTGGGAAATGAGTAGTGATGTCTATGTAGGGGAAGGGTCCTTTCACAATTTGGAAGCTCCATATTCAACCATAGACCATGATTTGGAGAGTCTGTACAGATTTCTCTTCCTACTCCTCTGAGCCAGGTCTTGTGCTGGGTCAAATAGACAAAAAGGAAATGAGGTCCACGTTGGGGGAAGAAAGAAACCCAATGGTCTCAGAGGACTGATAGGAGGAATCTAGAGGCAACACTGGGAGCGAGCCCTGCGCAGGCCAGTGAAGCAGGAGGTCATGTGGAAGCTGCCATTTTGGTTACTGTTCTAGGGAGAAAGGTTTTCTAAGTGTGTACAACACAACACCAAGGTATGGGCTACAAAGGGATGAAATTCTACATGAGGTAAGTCGCTCTAAAAGAAATACTGGGTTTGGAAAAGGTGTGCTAGAGTTTCATCTTTTCCACTCCTCAGTGAAAGTCTGACAAGGCCCACTGAAATTCAGACCACTTCATTCTCACCCTTTTGATTGGGTATGTGGTCCTCACCCTGATGCAGAGAAAATAAATCTGAGCAAATGTACAAGGCTACTCTGGATTTTGACATGGTAGAAGTACGGGCATGGGTAACTGGGATGAGTGTGGCACTTTTACCTCCTACACCACAGATCAAACAGTGGTACTTAGAATGAATCCGGAGAAAACTACAGATACTTGGAAGGTATTATGAGATCATCTGAAATCAGGTTAAAAAATCAGCCGCAGGTGCACTGGTAGTTTCTGAAACATCTCTTTGTTTAATCATAGAATTATTTTCATCTTTCATTCATCATAAATAATCCACTCCATCACTTCATCAATCCTTTTGAAAAAATTTGGTATTTAGCATAAACAAACACTGAACATTAGCCAGAGTGCTTTTTTTTTTTTTAAACAGAAGAGGGAAGAAATAAAAAAAAAACACCTCAAAAAAAAATAAAAAATATAGAAAGGAACAGATGAGAAGATTAACAATGTCACCCATTAAAAAAAAATTTCATGACAAGTGTTTTTTTTTAAAAATCCAGATGGAAAACTGAGTAAACATAATCTAACATATTTTTCATAAATACATTTAGATGAAACAGATGCATACAACAAGTAGCTTGATGGTGTAAAAACAAAATAAAATATTTTAAGATATGAATAATTAAATCCCAATAAACATGAATTAAAAATAAATTTTGATTTTATTTTTTTTCTTTGTGGAAAAATATGCCACAGCATTTGTGTAAAAAAAAAAAGAGAAATAGGCACAAATGTATCAGTGAAGCCACCAAAATTCACCATGCCAAGACTCTTGGAAAACAAAACATTTGTTTAAAGCAAAAGATAAAACCTTATAGCATTTTCGGTTGAGTTTTATCCCATCATTACACCTATTATAGGTGTCAGACAAAAGAGGTAGATAAGTTGGGAGGAAAGACCAGTCGCTAATGCTAGGCAGGAAGGTTTTAGGATAGCTCAGATGATTCCATTTGCTAAGAAATCCAAAGACATGTGTAGGACAAACCATGGAGACTCTTCTGGGCGCCGTCTGAGAGTATCACAAGTACCCAGCAGAACTGCTGTCGTTTTCAGCACACGTGAAATTCTTGACAAAAGAAATTCTCAGAAAACACTCTGCAGAATTAGGCTCAAGGATCCCCTTCTCACTGAGGATGTAATTCTTCTAATTTATGAGGTTCAGTCATATCGAAATGGGTCAGAAATGACACAAGATGTGAGCTGGTAGGAACAGGAATATGCATTTACAGTACTGATCACCACCTTGGGACGTTTCTAAGGAATGATTGTTGCTGTTGACAAAAACCACAACAGAGCAGCTGCTGAGAGTCCAGCGTGGTCTCAGTGGGAGCCAGGACACGGAAACCCACAGCCAAAGCAAGGCTGGGAGAGAGGGGGTGTGCTAGAAATGGTGCTGGAAACAGAACAGGGTTCCCCAACATCTGGATATTGCTTGTTTTCTTTCAGGTCCAGTGAGAGCTTGTTCGGCCATAGCAGAGGCAAACGCTGCATACTCTTTTGAAGGATGAGGCCAGTTGGGAAATAATTTTACCTGATGTTTTGGTTAATGAATGGTTTTGTATTCTCTGCGGCCGTTCCCGTCCATCTGGGGACAGTGTGTAAATGTAAAATTTTTTGTCTTCATGACCTTTCTATTTTTATTTATTCATAGGCGCCATTGGGATTGATACTTTTAAGAGTTGCCAACACTGGTCAAGTCTGCTGAGGAAATTCTCACCAACAAATGCCTCAAGTGTGACTACATCCTGACATAACAGGCTGCTTTAGCCTCATGGATACGACCTGTGCACATCTGGGTAACGGGGAAACTCAGCTATGGAATGTGAAGATAGTCCACAGTTGAATCCTTGCTGCTTTTAAACTGATTGTAACAGTTTCGCGGCTTGCTTGCGTTGGGCAGTTATGCCTTTATGGGTGGCCAACAGGTAAGAAAGGAATTAGGACACAGGAAGGTAAAATCTATGACTTTAAAAATCCTGAATCCCCAGTCTAACAGTTTCTGCCTCCAAAGTTCACTTTATTCCTAACTCAACACCCAGGTCCTTGCTTGGAAGCAGCTGCTAATACATTTCCGGTTGCAGTCGCTTAGAATGGGAACGAAGCGTTTCCGTGTGGAAATTAGTGAGAGGAAAGTCTGAGGATACGACGTTGACAAATGCAGCCCACTTCTGCTTTCAGCATCTCTAGCTCTCTGACCCCTGCTAGCTGATAGGGAAGAGACGTGTCACTGTCATAGAAAAAGAGAATCACACAGTAAATCAAAGTGTTCGCGGCTAAGACTTTGGACATTTTCACTGTCACCGGGAGGGCGTTTTCATGACGATCTGACCTCATTTCAAGGCGCAGGAACTGCCGTCGAGGAGGGAGGGGAAAGCGGGTCTGCTTTCTGTGGCTTGGGAGGATCGTTCAGCGAAAAAGTAATTAACAGAATTTCAAAATCCTGCGCCGCCCCCGGCAGTAAGCAACAAAGCAGGTTTTGTCAAACACATTTTAAGGCACTTCAACAGTTATATCATATTTTTGTGTAAAAAAATAAAATATGCCTCGAAGCAACATTCACAAGTACGAGTCTTCAGAAGGGTGTGTCTGTACAGCGCTGTACATATGTACACGCGGCCTGAGGGTGCCTCCTGCGTCACACGGGTGGCCTGGTCAGCTTGACTCCCTGCGAGAAAGGAGGAGATGCTTTTCAGATCTGGACAGTCTCCAGGAGCAAAGTGAACTGGCTAATTTATGCTGCGGGAAGGAGGAAGCGCACCGGGGATGGAGAGGGGGTGGATAAAGCCCAAGATCCAAACCTCTGGATGCAAATAGGTTCACCAGCCCAGTTCTCAGGTTAAGGGACTTTGTTCCCTCCCCTAGGGGCCTGGTTGGGTCAGCTGGATGTGTGCTGGATGGTGGGTGTTTGGAAAGCAGAGGAAACATGGATACCCTGACTATTTACACTTGGTATTTATTCTGGGGTCAAATGGGGGTAAATACTCCAAAGCCTTCTAGATTATGCTAGGTTGGCCAGGGGCCCCCTTGTCTGGTTTCTTTGTAAAGGGGAAGTGAACAGCATTGTGGAATTGAGTCTCCCCTTTGGAAATGCAGCAGCTACACTGTAGAATCAATCTCTGAGCTTCTGAACATTTAGAAGAAAATTTTACTGATTCATCTGTTGCTCACCATGACTGCGTAATATTGATGGAGCAGTCAGATTTTTAAATCCTTTGCTTCCTTCTCTGTCTTCCTTCCCATCTGCAGAAATTCTCTGCAGAAATTCTGGTCTACTATACACACACATAAGCACAGATATAAATGGAAGTTTTCAAAAGGGATAAATAGTAAAGGAAAGAAACTAGCAGTAAAAGACTCCTGTGCCTACTTTGGGGGGGAGGGCGAGAGTGAAGGGGACGAAGGAGAGTGAAGCGTGCCCAGTACAGCAAGGGCACTGCCAAAATTTGTTAAATGGCAAAATGTGCACGAAGGTACTGGACAGGTGGTCCGCCTCCTGTAGAGCCCTAGAACTGAGGGTTCACTGTCTGAGGCAGTGTTTCAGCCTGGAATGCCATCATGGACTAGGGGAGAGGCTGGGGGGTGGGCAAAGACACTGGGGTCAAGTCCTATCTCAAGCACTGGGTGAGACCCACAGAATTGCAGCCAGTGGCCCAACTCTCCGGTGCTGCACCCAGTCTATGAAACAGGGCAGCAGCTCATGGGGAGCAACAAGCCTGCCACATGCTCCCTTAATCACTCTAGTGAGGAGACATGATGACTATAGGCTCAGAGTGGCAGGAACTGGGGTACCCAAGGTTACCCCTCGAGAAGTGGCAAGCAGGTAAAGGCCAGGCTGAGCTTCACACATGGAGCTCAGTGGGTGGCAGGGTGGCTGCTGGTATCCAGGACCCCTCCATCATTCCCAGACAAGAGTGTTGCCTCGTGTAGCCGGAAAGGAGCCCTGAATGCTTGTGGGAGCTGCTCCTGGGGCACGTTCCTGGGCCACACAGCTCCTAAACTTCTTGTGAGTCACTGGCTTATTTTATTTTGGCTCATCATTTAGGATGTCAAATCCAGAAATACTCAGTAAGTACCAAGGAGGTAAGCTAAGTGTGGTGATGCTAAGGATGTGTGGGCTCCTTGCTGCTGGAGCCTTATTTTCAGTAAACAGAGCTGTCCTCTACGATGTGGCTGGAAGTATTTTTAATAGGGACATTCTGGGTGAGTTAGATGTGATCCTATTGAGAAGGGCATGTGAGGCTGGGAAACACCTGGAAGATCAGGGGGCCCAGGCGATGGCACCAGAATGGGGGGAACCTGCATTTTGAAACTTCACCCCATGACAATCTGCTCTTGAACATAAGCAGACTGAAAACACTCTTCCATGTACAGCTGTACTTTCATGACAATATACAACATCCAGCCCCCGTCTCTGTTCACGTTGACAATGGTGCACGCATGGTTATGACTGAATTCAGGAACGCTCATGTCGAGAATGTACTTGAGAATAAGGACATGCTCGCAAAAGCTGAGCAAACAGCTAAGATTCAGAAAGAGCATTAACAATCTGGTTTCAACCCAAAGCAGATCTTTCTGGAGGCTCACCTTCTGCCGTGACACCATCCAAGACTTGATCGTTGGCACCAGCACACTCCCCAGCAGGATCTGCACCGGGTGGTAGATGAGCAGGGGCACAGAGATCAGAGAGAGGTGCTCGTGGCCTGCAAACACTATCTTCAGCATTGGGATTCCTGAGGGACAGAAGACACAACGCCCAGGGTACGCTGAGGCATCATTCAGCGGAAGCCCTACCCCATCAACACTGGCCCTGGGACTCAGGTTCGCCTGCTTCCCCCTGCGTCTTCATGGCTCTGAGAAGGAAGAGTCTCACATAAGTCTCCAAATCTTCCCTCTTTTGCTGCCTACAGCTCTAATCTGTTCTTGAGTGAGAAGAGATGAACACTGGAAAGGAGATCATAACTGAGGAGCCACTACCTCTTGCCTGCCAGCAGTGCCTCTGAGAGGACAGTGTGTGGAACATGGCTGCTTCAAGAAGGACGAAAAAGATGAGGCAGGTAGAGGTTAGCCTGGATGTTTTCTTGCCTCACAGTGAAGCGGTCTGTTTGGTCCATGGGGAGACCTGTCTGGGACACTTCAAAGTCCCAAAGTTCACTTGTGAGGGTTAAAAGGTTTGGGGAGATGATGTGGAGCATAGATTACTCTCAGTAGGAGGGTGTGTCAGCTAAATGAGCATTAATAAAAGTTTTGTATGTTCTCTCTTGGTAGTTACCCCAGTATGGGTCCTGGCAGGAGAATTCTCAGATCAGCGCTGAATACGTAAGCCCCAGAGTGAAGGTGTTAAGGGAACACAGGTAAATGACACTGAATAATACCCATGATTCTGTTACACGAAGGACAAGGCACAGGCACTTTGTGGGTGGATGTCTGTCCTCTATGACACGTACCTATGAGGCGTCTGTAATAGAAGCTGTGCCGGCAGATTGATGAGCACGGCCAGTTTTGTTAACTCGTTGATGGAGTGGCTGTGCACACAGTCAGATTTTCAACAGACTCTCTTTGAGAGCTTCAATTTCTTCTTGTTTCTTTGAGAACAGCCTCTGAAAAGGACCCAGGCTCCTAACCATATGTGATGACAGTGCATAAATAACTCGGTATAGTAACGCAGGGAGGAAAGCTCAGCCTTAACATTTTTTTCTAAACCTTATTGCAAAAATGTATTTCCTGCCTGCTTGTTTTTTTAGAGCCTCAAACATCACTGCCACAAACTGGAAACACGTGGTTCTTCGCACACTGCGATTCTCTCAGCGCTTCAAGAGCACGGTTTATAGAGTTTTGCAGTTTCTGTCTTCTGAGTAATAAAAAACAAACAAACAAACAAACAAAAAACAAAAGCGCTTGCTTTTAAAAACATAATATGCTTACTCCACTTAAGAGGCGAAAAGCAACATCTGCTCTTTCGTCCTGGGAAGATGTGAGAAAACGGAAAGGCCTAGACCACCCGTCCTGTTTCCAGATGCTGTTTGGCCCAAAGGAGCATCGAGGAGCTGGGATGGTGGGCACATGATCTCGAGATGAGTATAAAGGGAGAAAATGCAGACAGATGGAGATGCTTGTCCCCCCAAAATGATCAGAGTAGGGGTTTTGGGTCCCAAACCAAAGCCCAGGATGCTGAGGGGAACCCACAGTTCTCCCGTCGAGGCCATGGTGCTGCCATCTTAAGCAGACTGAAGCCACAGAGACATCGCAGCGGCTGTGGCTAAGTAAACACACAGTTGATGGCAAGATCTGCAGGGTGTCTTCATGTCAGTAACACCAGATATTCACAGGAAGGTGACGGATTCGGTGGGCAGAAATGATGATAATGACACTGGTGAGTGCTCAGTGCTATGCCTACAGGGGAGCCCACAGCAGTGCCCCCAAACCTCACAGGACTGCAGGGTGGCTGGCCACCACATAATACAAGGAGGCTACGGGAATCGCTGGGTCAGGAGACCTGCCCTGGCGGCAGAGTCTGCATGGCAATCAGCAGCGTGGCTTCCCGGTCTGTGTGTCATGCCAGGGGCCAGACTGCCCAGGTCTTCGGTTCCAGATGCCACACATCAATGTGGAGCAGAAAGGGTCCTGGGCAGTAAAAGCTCCCAGGTGAAGTCCTTCTGGAACTTCTTCCCAGGCCTCTCCCAGAAGCACCTCTAGAGGCAGCAGACCCCATCAACCCCCTATTCCCCACGCAGGTCGCTCCTACGAGGTCAGAGAAAAAATTGCGCTTCCAGAGACTAGGGTCCCAGCACCTTTCCTGTGCCCTTGCATACCCCCCCTCCCATATGGATTCACAGCAAGTCAGCACTTGGGGAGGGAGGGGACTGTGGAGAGTCCAGTCATAGGTTACTATGTGTTATTTGTTATTTGTTTGGGGAACTTTTACTTTCCCTCAGCCTTAAATTCAGCCTTATTTTTCAACCATGACACTATCTACTTTCCTTATCAATCACTGGTATTTCTTTCTAATCTATTTATCTCAGTATTTCCTCCTCTTTCCTCAGTCTCTTCCCGATCTCTCTTCCACACAGTAGACTTTTATTTTCTTCAAGGTCAGAGAAGTGAAGAGGCCACACAAGGTGGCCCTGGATTCCAGTCAGAAGCAGCCTCTGGGGTGGCTATCCTCAGGGTCCTCAGGCTGTCCCCCAGCACTTGCTGCCCTCAGTTGGCCTAACCAGCCTAAGGTGAACTAACTGGGCATCTGCCCACCCAGCCTCAATACCTGCTCCCTGTGCATCAACCTGGCAGAGCTCCAGAGCCATCTCTGGGCCTGAGAAGCCCCTTCTAAGACCCCAAGTGACCCCACTGCTGCTTTACCACTGAGCATACAGTCGTGCTTAGGAGCGAGCTGAATGAACGGATCTGCATTTGTTCAGCTCTCATCCTAAAGCTACTAGACGACCTTTTCTTGAAAAAGGGGAGAGGAAAAAGCAGTCATTAAAAATAAACCAACAAACTTTCTAGAAAGAGCTTTCTTTTTAAAGCAAAATTGAAATATCTTTTCATCTGGTTATCTCTGCCACCCCATAAATGAAGCAAATTAATTTTAATGCTCCCAAGTACCGATTCTGTGTCCCCTGTTGACAGGACCCATGCAGATTTTGCGAGATGGCATTTGACTTTATGGAAGTGAACACCACGTACACATTTACAATTTTACAGGGACTTGCAGCTGTCATGTTGAAAAATGTTTATAAAACATTAATCAAAAAAATGCCTCTTTAACACAATGCATTGTCTGAATGATGTTAGAAGGCACTGATTGTAAATGGATTCTTTTTCTGACGAAAGTAATTTCCACCAAAAGCATTTCCCCACTGCTCTATAAGCATACTGTGTGGCTTGATGAAGAGCACTTTCTCATTGCTGATCCAAACACTTGGGAAATCACTAATGTACAGAGCACCATATTTCCATGTCACACATGACACATCTGTCTAAAATCACCCAACAGGGTTTGACATCGCAGCACATTCCATAAGCGGAGCTTGCAACCAACATCTGCCATGTAGAAACTTCAGGAAAGAGTTTCTTCTTCTAACAGCAAGTAAGGGAGTTCTTTCATCTCCTGCCCAGGATGGAGAGGATAAAACAATCCACCCAAAAATAGGGCTTTTTTGGTTCCATTTTAAATAGATTTATTTTATGTTTGCTCAATTAGAAAGTTCAAGTCTCAACAGTTGCCACTTTCTACTAGACAAATGGTTTTTCATTTTTATCTTGAGAAACAGGTATTTTTCTTCTGAAATTAAATATGGATTTTTATTTCATCTTTCCTGAAGTCTGCTCTGTTGTTGAGAATCTAAAAACTACTTCACATCACTGTTGAGAGTTTACTGATTTTAGGTACACAGTGGTCTCATCATTGTATTTTTCCTTTAATCTCCATCTGTCCACCCATCTGTCCACCTGTCCATCCTTCCATCCATCCACACCCCACCCACCTATCCATTCCTCCATCATCCACCCATGTAAAATATACCTTCTGGGCCCTGCTACCCATGGGCTACTGCTCTCGGTGCTGGGGATGTGAGGAGAACAACAGAGGAAGCCCTGCGTTGGTGGGCCCCATGCTCTCATGCCTGTCCTGAGTGTATCGGCTTGCTTTCTCTCTGAGGGGTGAGTGCAACAAGAAGCATGTAACCCCTGCAGTCTTTGGCTACTCCGGTTTCTACAACTCAAATTGGGGGAATCATCATGACTGACCCCACTTCTGCCTCTGCATCAAGCTGCCAACTTCTGTGGACTCCTTCCTCTACTGGCCATTCTTCATACCCTTCTCTCTTCGCGGGTATCTTAGTAACTGTGCGCCTCAGAACGGCCAGCCGCAATTTCTCTCACAGCCTCCTGACATAACCCGGTCCACAGACTCTGGCCTTCATCAATCCTACAGACCACTGCCAGATTAATCTTACTAAGACATTAATTAAGGCCACGGGCCCGCTCAAGAATGACAATGGTTCCCGGTGCCCATCCATCAAGGCCACTACCTGTTCAGAGTCAGTGGAGCAGTTGCTACCATCCCATTCCGCGGCCACTTCGGCCGGTGGCAGCTCAGTGAAGTAGTTGGTGGCTTTCCCGCTTAAAGACGAAGAAACTGAGCTCAAGAGCAGCTTGGCATCCCAGCTACCTGAGGCAGAGCGTCCGGTCTATGTGCTCTCACTAAACAGTGCTCACTCCACCGACGCCAGCCTTCTATGGCCAGCTGCTGTCATTGACTCAGGCTGTGCATGCTTCGGTCTCCAGAAACACTAAGCCACGGCCTGGGCCCCATCCTTTCCTGCTAGGGGCCTGGACCCCGTGGCCCCTGGGGCTCAGCTTATCCATCCCTCCAGCATGTGGCCTCCCAGCCTCCTTTGCGGAGAGCAAGCACTCTTCCTCGGTGTGGCGGTCACTTAGCATCTATTGTGTTACTGTCATTTTCTTTCATGTAGGGCTTGCTTTCCCCTGGATACAGGCAAAGTAGTCTAGGCTGCCTTTAACCTGCTGTCATGGGCAAGCACCGGAGTCGTGCCTGATACGCAAATGATTATTTGAGATTCGCTGCTCAACTTATGACTCCTACAGGAAAAGTCAGGATAGAGAACAAACACTTGTGCTTCTCTGGGTCGTGAAGACAAGGTTTTCGCACACCCCTGTGGGAGGGGCCGTTTCACAGAACGAAACCTATTTGAAAGGGCAGAGACCACAGAAACTGAACCAACCGCAGACACAGCATTTGAATTGAGTACTTAGAGAGGAGCAGGAGCAGAGAGAGATTATGAAAAACCCTCTGGGTCTTTTGCAGTCTAATGTTATGCTCACTTCCCCCCTTAGCTAAGCGATAGGACAGGCCCAGCACTGGGGCATTTCCTGTCTTTCTGAGAACTGGTCCGAATTCCCACGATTTGTTTTCCATTTAAAGGCTTTCTTCGACTTTTCACTGAGTTCTGGAGAGCACCACAGGCAAAATCTGGAATCCAGTTGCTTCTCTCTTCAGTTGTCATGGTGATTTCCTACTTTTGTTTGGTTTGTTCTTCATTAGAAACATCCATAAGTTTACTGTCCAAATGTCCTGCACATTGTTAGTGGGTTCTAACATTTCCTCCTTTGTGAGTCTCTCAGAAAAGCCACAATTTGTCTTTAAAATTCACTGGGAGAGTGATTTTCCCCAATCAAAATATAACCCAGGAAGGCATCTGCTGCTTGAACATATTTGAGCTGCTCCACCATCACTAAATACCAATCTCTGTGCCCCTTCCCTCTCCCCGCCCCCATGCACACACAGAATCCATTTCTTTGAAGACAGATACAGAAGTCAAAGAAGCTGGCACTGATTTATATCAACGGATAAACAACGGGGCAATTCTGTGCCATTTCCAGAGCATGGAATGACACCGCGGTGAGGTACAACGAGAGCTTTGGGATTTGGTTAGAAGAGGCTTTCAGTTAGGGTTATCCTAGAGCAAGCTAACTCAGCAGTGAGAGCTGTTGCATCACATGGCAGCCATTTTTAATTGATGGCACCCAGCTGGGTGGCAACTGAGAAGGAACAGTCCTGGGCTGGATGGCCACGACTACCACTTAGCCACTTGTGCCACCTCCGTTGGACACATTATTTAGTCTCAGTTTTCACATCTGTAAAATGTACTTTGTAAGTTTAAAAAAATGAGAATGGATGAAATCAAATACAGGGTGTGGTAGGTAGTGAGTCGTCACTATTCAGGACCTGGCACTCTTCTGGCACAAGTGAAGAAACAGGCATAACCACTACCTTCCTGGAGCTAGTGCTTTTACTCGCTTAATAGGGAGGGAAATTAGGACCATGCCAAGACCAGGCAAAGAGCAACATTCACCTGAGAACAGAATCTCACCTGGGGTGGGGAAGAGACCCAACTCTGCTGGTGTTAGGCAAATAGAGTGAGTGAACACTCAGGTTATTTAAATTTGTCCCCCCTTCCAGAGGGGGTGAAAAAGAAGGCTGCCCACTTCTGGGTGATGTCCACCAGTGGCCTGTAGATGGGTGTCAGCAGCTGCTCTAATGTGTGTGTGGCCTCTGGGATGGGCCTCCATTCATCTACACAGACCCCAGAATCCCATTCTGGTCAGTCTTGGTCAGTGGAGGACTTCCCTCCCTGCCCATCTGGAACTTTCCTCTGTGCAGAGTCCCTGAGGAAGGGGCCAGGGAGCTAGAGATCACAGAATGTTTTCATTTACTCCCATTTAGGGGACTGGGCAGATGGGATTGCCTTATCCTGGCTCACGATTTATGTTTTACTTGTCTCCTTGCTCTTCTCCTGTCATTCCATCCTTCACTGCAATCTCCTACCACATTTTCTTTGGTTGGACTCCATCGCAGCCTCAGAACCTCTACTGTTGTTTTATAAGACCAAGGAGGAAATGATTCTGTCCTTCTTATACAAAGGTCATCCAAAACGAGGCACTGCTAAATACAAAGGCAAATAAGAGCACCCCAGTCCTTCAGTTAATGAGCCTGCTGATGGGACCCACAAGATGGGAGCATGTCTGAATCGCTGAACACAGAGACCACAACAGAAGTTCTGGCATCGCCAGCAAAGTCCCTGTAGACCTCTGGCAGAAAAACCCAACAAGCTAACACCAGTTTAATAGCTATGTATGAATTTTAATTTCCAGCCACTGAAGCCTGAAAAATAGCACAGGGTTATTATCTCTATCGAGAGCAGAAAAGTAGGCTGAACTCTGCCATCCACACTGGAGGAGATGCCGGTTGAATGTGCTCCACAGAAAAGTAAAACACTATCTCGGCAGAAGTGCACCCCACAAAACCCCCCAAAAGTCAGAAGATGGGATGGCTGTGATTTCCTTCCTGGTGTGGTCATTAGGTATCTGACTGTGCTAAAAAAGATGTTAAGGTAACATCTTCCTAAGAGATTTATCCTTCCTTTGCATTTCAAAAACAGAATTCAAATATTTTCCTTGATCTAAATGGGATAAGTAGGTCTAGGAGAGCAAGAGAATGTGCCAATATGAAAGGATACATTAGATGTTCAAGGTGTAATAAAGAAAGGAATGATTTTTTTCAGTAATCAAGAGCTTCAGGAAAAAGGCAGCATATTCACACTTTGGTCTTCCAGTGCTCCTCTCTAACCCGGCTTTTAGAAGCCACATCTTGAGGTCACAGACATTTTGCAACTTTAGTTGTGTGTCTGGAAGGTGGGCTCTGAGTGGACTGACTCAGCCAGGTTCTGACAATATGCAGATAGCAACTCCCTCCCTCCTCAAGTCTTCAGTGCCACTCAAGCTACATTAGCATCTCCATTTTCCAGGTGAGCAAACTGAGGCAGCTGATGAATGAGTAAAAAAAAAAAAAAAAAGTCCCCAAGGCCCTGCACAGCAGGTGAGAGGATATAGCTGGGATTCGAATACAGACAGATTGGCTCCAGGCTCTGTGCCTGAAATGCCTGACATGGTAATTTGTGTGTGTGGGGGGGGGGGCGCTGGCGCTGAGGAACCCCAGAGAAAAGGGCTGCCTGATAATGTTAGCATTGCATAATAGAGGGAGGAAAAACCTAAGGAAAATAATATTTACACAAGAAAGGTCTGAAGGGAGGAGAGGTACTTTCAACAATGATGCTCTGTGTCTGGCCTTCTACTCGCCTGGAATACAAGTGGGATGATTATTTTTCATTAGGAGAATAGAGCTGGTGTTTTAACCTTCAGCAGCTCAGGTTGTAATCCTATCACTCTGCTGAAAGTTCTATGTAAATAGAGATGCAAGAAAAGACCCAAATGAGCAGTTGGGGTTTTTTTTCTGCTCTGAGATAGGTACATTCTGATTGGAAAGGAAGTTTAATGAATGGCCCGAGTCGCTCACCAGATGCTGACAGTGAAACATTTAACTCCACCAATTGAAGGTTTCTGCCTCAGCAGACTAGGTACAGTCTCACCTGTCTGTCGGAGCTGAAGCAGTAATTAGCAAGGAGGGGATTTAGAATGTGTGGAAGAACTGAGCCTTCATTCCGGCGTTGGCTGTGTCTTGGGGCGGGGTCACCTCATTTATGGAGACAAGCAGGGCAGGAGCTGGGATAAGATGGCTGCTTTCCTTTTCTAGATCATAAGTGAAGAGTCATTCATCTTCTAATGAGGAAATTTGGCTAATCATGCTTATAGCACGAGAAAACATGCAGAATAGAATGAGCCTTTCATGTGACAAAAATAACACAAGGTCATCAGAATGTATTTAACTTGGTCACAGCACAGGCCCAGTTCCATCTGGCTGACTCTGGAAAACCTTGTTCGAGTTTACAGCATTTTTCAGATGTAGTTTTCCATGAATGATAAAACACTTAAGTTCAAGGCAAAAGAAACTGATGGGTAGGGCGAGTACTTTCACTCATCCTGCTACCCTCTCAACTTAAATTCTCCCTACAATTTTGTGTTCATAATCCTCTTAACAGTGGACAGAACTTCTGGAAATCTCCCTAGTCTTTGTGAGTCTTAAGTGGTGGAGGAGTGTAAACTAGATCCAAATGCACATTATTTTTAATATACATTTTTGTTTTGTCAAACATGGTTGCTAGTTACCCTCCAGAAATTATGTTTTGATGTTACCATGTTGATCATGAAAATAAACCTCATGAGAGAGCTTCTGAGACCAAAGAACAGTTTTGATTTGGAAATTAGAAATAAGTTATTGATCCTTAAACCCATTTCTCTTAAGAAGGCTGACTCAGGTTTCTGTGGTGTAACTTGGCTAAATGATGTCCAGCTAACCTACTCCTGCCATTTATTTATTCTCAGTGACGTAGGATTGGAGAGTTAAAACCTCATTTAGAAGACTTGGAGATAGGAAGAAATTAAGAAAATCCTAGAAACCACTTCTGGGTTTTCTTTAACTTTTCCGCACTTAACATATCTACACTCAACATAGAGAACCGTGGGTTCCACAAATTTGTTTAAATAAATGTTCAGTTATAATAGAACCTCCACTGAGTTCTGTTTGGAACATAGTTGAGCCTCGATGCATACAAACACAGAAGAATTCAGTGTGGTGACTCTTGAGTGTTGGAATTACCTGATGACTTTCGAAAATCATGACGCCTGCTCTATCCTGAGAGACCTGGGGTTCATGGGTGTGGGGAGAAATCTCAGCACTGTTGTCAGATAGTGCAGGTGGCCTAGTGTGAGCCCTGCAGAGCTGAGAAGCCAAGTCTAAGAGGTAGGAACAAGAGGGCTCTAGAACATTAATGAGGATTCTGGGTAGACCAGATGGTCCACTCTCTGCCACTTATTCACTGTATCCACCAAGGCGAGTTCTATGACTGTTGCTAGGTGGGCCTTCCTAATTTGGATCACGGGATCCATAGCAGTTCTTATGCTGGTTGTTGATAATTAAATGAGGTAATCATGCAACTTCCATGCCCAGCACATAGCAGGTACCAAATGCAGCATTTTAATGTTTCCAAGGGTCTTCACCTCTACTTTCTAATTTAATAATCACTCTGCCTTGCGAGAGAGGAGAAAGGTACAGACTTGCCAGCTTGGAGGTTAGCATGTCTTGCAGATTTGGAATTTCTTATCATTTGATTATCAGGATAACTTCCTGTCCTCTCCAGTCTCCGGAGCTCCTCGGAGCTCAACTCTCAGAGCTCTGTTCTCTTCTTCCCATCCACTCCTTAACCCTCTCCACTTTGGTAACTTCAAGTAATATCCATATGCAGAGTCTAGCCTGGACCTGAGTACCAGGTTTGTAAAGTCAACTCTTACTGTATGTGAAGACACCCCAAACTTAAAATGTTCCAAAGAGAATCCTTGGTCCACGCCCTCATACCTCCTCCTGCTCCTCTGCAATCATTTAAAAAATTTTTTTTAAATTTATATATAAATTTCACAACATTGTAATCTCAAGGATTTGCCCCACCCCCATCCTCTGCAATCTTGCCTGATTCAACACATGGCAAGTCTGACCTTCCAGTCCCATGGGCCGAATGCCCTAGAAACACAGTTAATTCCTTTTTCTTACATACAGATCCAATTCATTGGTAAATCCCAGTAGCTCTATGTTCAAAACATACCCAGAATCCAGTGCTTCTCATCAACCCACCAGGGCTACCTTTGAAAAAAAAGCACTCACACGCCTATCTGGACCAAATTTCTTAACTGCTCTCCCAGATTCTCACTGTTGCAGCCTCCATCCCCCATTTCCCCTCCCCCCTACCCCACCTGTCTAACATGGCAGGCACAGGGACCTTTCAGAGCAGAAGGTCCCTTGTCCATCCAGAGCCCTTGGGCAGCACCCTCGGTTTGAGGGAGAGGAGGCCCTTACCAGGACTATGAGGCCTCATACAGCAGCCTGTCCTGTGATCTCATTCATCCCACTCCCCCAACTCAGCCCCTTCCTCTTCCTCTAAGTTGCCAAGAGCAGCGCTGCCTTGGGCCCTCCACCCTCTGCTTCAGCTCCTGCCCCTGATCATCCACAGGGCTTTCTGTCCTCTCCTCCAGGTCACTGGTTCAGTGCCCTCTCTGAGCCTGAAGCACAGGTCCCACCAACTTGGCTCTTCATTCTTCTTCCAGTTGAATGTGTCTCTGCAGTACCACCACCAGACATGGTACATAGTCAGGTGTTTCTTTAATTCATTTGTTGGTTTAACTCCTTTCCTAGAAAGGAAGTGAGATGGGAGCATGAACTTGTATTTTGATCCCCCCAAAGGGTCCAGAGCAGGGCTTGGAACATGGTGAGCACATCAACACTTGTTGCATGAATGAGTGACTGAACTCACCACGGTTACAAAGGGGTTTGTTCATTATCATCATTATCATGGTGGTGCTGTTGAGAAGCTGTGCTCTTGTAGAACTGAGTACTAGCATTGAGCAGAGTGGGACGAGTACTGGCACAAGGTCCCACACACTGAGTGAACCTGCAGCACAGCAGCCCCGGGGGCGACCCTACTTGAGTGTCATCGCTGCTCTCAGAGTCAGGAGCCAGGACCAGCCACATGAGCTGGCTTCCTTAAGCCCAGGGGTCTTTTGAGTCATGTCCAATGTCACATCTCCTGCCTCCAGGGTAACCTGTCAAGAATCTACCAAGTACACCGTGGCTCTGAAACAGAGCAGCATGCTGTAGCTTCTGGCTGGAGCTGTTGGACAGTGCTGCTGAGGGGCTAGGGAGGCTGTGGGTCTTGCTTTGCAGGTGGACTTACTCTGCCAGCACAGACCCCCATATGCAGGCTGACTGTGTCTGGCTTCATCGGGGAGCTTCTGGGAAGAGACATGACCGAAGGGATAACTGGAGAGCTGCAACTCTTTCCACATGGGCTGCTCATCCATCTCCATTTACCAGTTCAGACTGAGTGACAGAACTGGTGGAATGAGATCTCTGGAGTGATCACGATCCTGCACTTCACCACAGGAAACAGCCGTTGCTCAGTGATGCACACTTTAGTGCTGGTAAAGGCAAGCTTTCCAAATAACCCCCTCACTTCTTGTGGAGCAAGGGGAGCGTGGTGGGGTGACTTTGGGTCTGTGAGTCGGTTACTATATAAAACTGATCTCTTCAGAGCTCCTTTTGTGACACGGTGGTCTTCCCTTTGAAGTAACTATGGAACGAGGATTCAAAGCTCCCTCCATGGGAGTGGATGCTAAGAACACGGACAAAGGCTTGATGCTCCACTGAGATGCACGGACAAAGGCTTGATGCTCCACTGAGATGCCCTTGTGTGTGAGCGACTGGGGCTGCCGGCAGCCAAGCTGGTGTGTGCATATCGGTCCCTCTGGCTCCTGTTCCAGGATGATTGCTGGCAGGACAACTGATATACCCCTCAGGTATGTGCAAGGCAGGGGTGAGTGGGGAAGGGGATATGGGCTTTGATGGCAGAGAACAGGGCTGAACCTCCAAACTGGGTGACCTGGCAACCTTATCCTCACATTCTTGGTTTCCACATCTGCTCAAAAGGAGGCGAAATGGCACTTTCTAAGGGGAGGTAGAATTTACAGAGACAGGGCACCCAGAGCCCCTGGACAGCACTGGCTCACCGCGGATGCTTCCCGATGTCACACACATCTGTCACCATGTCAGAACCTTGCTTTCCTTCCCTGGTGAGCGAGGTAGTGTTGTGAGCCCCGGTGTGTGAAGAGTATTAGGAAGTGACCTAACCAGGCTGCTGACCTGAAAGTTCTAGATTCTTTAAGCAGGTCAAGTGTGGTGGCCAAAAACGTAAGGCAGGTGAGGTTCGCTCACCTTCATCACAGCCAGAAGGTCTGAGTGAGAGCAGGCAGCTACACACACCAGAAATTTGAATCAACTTGTGGCAGTCCAGCCCCAAGTAGTGCCCATCCTGCAGACCCAGAGTCTGCCCATCTGTGTGCTTACTCAGCCCTCGCACGGGAGAGACTCCACGAGCACCAGAATGGGAAGCCAGCAGCCTGCTCCTCAGGTGCAAGCAACCCTGCTGGTCCTAACTGTGGGCTCCAAACTGGTAGGACTGGGGACTCCAGCACGGCCCCAGGGATTTCATCTTCTTGCTATGGTTTCTTTAGGCTCTCTGCACAAGTGGGATGTGCCTTTAAAGTTTTTGCACAGTCTACATCTCAATGGGAAGTGACATATCAGTAATTCCATCAGTAAAATTTTACTTCTGAATTCCTTATGCTAATTAGCCCAATTTTTGGTGGGTGGAGACACAGAAAACAAAAGCATTTGTTGCAGCTGCCTTGGGAGAATTTCCTCTGATGAAAGAGCAGCTCATAGCACCAGAACTTTCCAGAAGAGCAACTGGCTGTTCCTGGCACTGGTCAGGTCTCTCCAGTACACATAACACCACCCTGTCAGCACAGAGTATTTGCAAGTCAATTAATTCATGCAACAGGCACTTAGCATGGGGCTTGCCTACGAAGCAGCCAGCTATTGTTACTGTCATTATTAATAGTGATTAGTATTATTACTATCATTGAAAACATGTCAAGTGGAGATGTAAAATATTAGATCAAGAAAAATATACAGAAAAAAACAGGACAGTGGTTGTCAAAACATCCATACTATCAATTTGAGGAAGGAGGTAAAATCTCACTAAGAAAGTATAAAGTAATATTTTTCAGATCTTGGATTATGACCCACTGCTGGACTACAAACCCACCTAAGGATCTTCTCTAGTGTTTGGAGAGAATTTGGAATGCATCACATGACCTAAGAGTGACTGTTGTTTAGTGAAACTTTCACATGCCTGCAAGTGTGCACCAGATCCCACTGTAAGTAGATTTCCAACTGCAGGTGGTAGCTGAAAACATTTGGTGGTCCCTGGCACAGGAAACTCGAGAAGGGGGCAGATTAGGGAATGGGGGTCCAGATGAACAGCTCCCGGCATATCACAAAGATGCATGGAAGCCGCAGGTCAGGCTGTGGATTCCCTGAAAGAGCCTGGATTATCTTTAGTCTCCTACTTGCTTCCTAGATCCTAGGGATGCCTCGCTCTTTAGTGCCAAGCCCACATGCAGCAGCAGTGATTTTTCAAAACACGGCTCTAGTCTTTGAGATGTCAAAGTGGATCACTGTATGAGAACACACATCTCCTTTTTCACATGGGTCTGTTAAATGTCAAACGATAACTATCTTGCTAGTTGGCTATCAAGCAGCCATTTTGTTAAAAGTTAGGAACCTATCTGGGAAGGGGGATGTGAGTCAACCTTATATGGACATAAGTAAGGGCCATGTCAACCACAAGCCAGCAACATCCCCTTATATGGCAATCCCCGCACCAGCCAATCCAGATGGGACTTGTATCCCCAAGCTCCTCGCTATGGGAAAAAAGAGGGCCTTGGGGGTAGGGGGGGCTCGGGGTCCTTACTTGCCCTGATGTAGCTGCTGCATCGGTGACCCAGGCCAGTGCCGGACCTGAGCTAATACTAGCAATAAACACCTCTTGCCACTGCGTCACCTATGTGCATTTGTTGCTGGAATCTTGGACTTGTACTTTAACAGGCCAGAAAACAGCACACCGTGGACAAGTCTCCACTTCCTGCAGCATGGCGCTCACATCTACTGGGACTATCATTTTATTATTTCAGGGCATCTTCTAGAATCTGTCAAATGGTGGTATCCCCAAGCGGCCTCCTGGCAGAGCACTATAACTCCAGGTACAAACCACAGGATAGAAATACATTTACAGCTACGCCCCAAAGAAAACTCCTATTTTTTTCTCTTTGGGTTTTAATTTCCACTTTAGTAGCTTACTGTCAGAAAGGCCTTGGTTTGAGTATGGGCTGTGTGGCCTCACAAGACGTAAGGTGATTTATCAAAATTCACTTAATTAGAATGTAATTTTGTGCTAATAAAGAAAACAGAAGAACTGCATGCCATGTTAGGATGGGCCACGTGAACAGTGATGGAAACAGTTGTAGTTATTAAGTATTTTTGAACTGTTTTATCACTGCAGTGTAATCCAATGTAATGTCTTATAACAATTATAAACCATGTTGATTTGCAAGTTTACAGCACTTCTCCAACTTCCAGGTGCTTTCTCATCTTATTAGCTAATGCAGTTCTGGAAGTTAGGAGTCCTGGAGATGAATCTCAGTTATATAACCTAGGTGTGTGTTTAAAATATTTTTCCTATGCTTCCCTTTCTTTATTAAAATAAATCGTTGATGACCTGCTGATCTTCAAGGTTGCCCAAGTGGCATGGCTTAATGGGTCAAGTGCTTCAAAAAAGCACTAATTTCTACTTGTTTCCCAATTGTGGGGTGGTTTTGATAAGAGTTTTTATGTGCCGAATAGAATCACAGATAAGATTGAGGGGGGAAGAGGAACAGAAATGCAAACTTTGGTATTTCAATTCTCTTTCCTGTTGAGGAAACAATCCAGATGTTATTAAATGATCTTCCAGCCCAAGTTGCAGGAGAATCTTCAACATTCTTGAAAAGCTCCCAAGTAAAGTAGAAAAGTAGATTCCTTTTCTGATTCTGTTTCTCCTATGAAATCCTTCAAAGATCCTGAAGATCTTTTCATCTCTTTAGGTAGAGGCGAGAGTCATCTTTCTTTTCCTGTAGCATTAAAACATTATTGACAAAACTGTTCCTTTCAAGAACTCTTCTCCTTTCCCATGTGGCGGGGTAACTTGTTATCTTATAGAAAGGACACATCAGTCACTGTGCACAAGCTCATAGACACTTAAAACTGAAAGAACTGTCAAGCACTGTCTTCTCCTTCACCACTGAGGAAAATGAGGTCGTTAGCAGGTGATAAGAAGCTGAAACCTGAAACCCTAATGGTTCCAGGTGTGTGTTCTTCCTAGGTTCCTCCATAGACCTGAGAGCTACAGACTCTTGTGCTCAGACTATTTGTCATCAGAGTTCAGCTGTGTAACTGCAGCCACAGACCTGCAATGAAAAGCTGCTGTCACTTGCCTTTATCCCCAAGCAAGATGGGAAGATGCATGCAGATTTTCAGGAAGTGCTGTCATGATGCTCTGCTTAACATGGAGGCAGCGCTCTTGCCATTCAGAAGTGCTTTGGAAATAAGAAATAACTGGGTGCCTCGAGGCCGATGCCAGCAGCCCAGCTTTGTGCTGAGTTGAGCCTTCAATTTGCTTCTTTGAAACAGTGAAAATGAATATAAACATTAAGGATCTCAGACATCCTGAGGCATTGGACTTTGAGGAATAGTGAGAAAGTTTTCTGCCAATACTGGAACTCTAAATAAGCAAAGTGATTCGACTCCCCAAGAGGAAAAAGAGCAGGAAAGTTGAGTAAACCCAGAGGGTCTGGATCAAATTCCTCCTTGATGAGATCAACGGACAGAGCATTGAGCCTCTGTTAGCCAGAGTCTGACCTGCTCCATGAAAGACCCTCTGCACAGATACCAGCATCGACCCGGATAATGACTTGGGAGCGTTCATGGCTTTTACAGCCCCCACAGCAAGGGATGCTCTCCTGACAAAGCACAAAATCACTTCCCACCCTGAGCTGAAACTCCAGGAGAGCCGAGGATGAGCCCTGCAGTATTGTTTGAGACGAGTTGCAGGGCGCGCTCTGCACTTCCTTCAGGCCTCCTCTTTCCTCCTGAACGAACTCCAGGGAATGGCATCACGTCAGGCTTTCCAGATGGATTATGTGAAGCCATAGCTCACTGTCATTTTCAATAGGAAGCCTCATAATTAAAGGTCAAATAGTCACTTCATCTGCAATCAATCAATAGAAAAAGTACTAATACGAAGAACTAATCAATCAATGGCAAATGCACTAATAAAAGCAATGAATCAAATTCAGCATGTGTGGAGATGCAAGTACATGGGTGAGACAGAGACAGGGCAAAAGCAAGAACAATAAAATAAACCGAGAGTGTGGGTATCAGGCTATTTAGAAGGCATCTCAAGCAGGAGTTTCCATCTTCGGTTCATTAATTAGAAGGCTACCACTTGGTCTGTGACAATTTATTCTTAAATACAAACACCAGGTATAATGATAAATAGCAGAATATTAGGCTTACTTCAGGTATTCTAGTTGAGATGGCATGTGTGTGTATATGTATGTGTGTAGTGTTACAAGAAGAAATACTGATGACAGTGATTTCAAAAGAAGAAATATATTATTCAAAGGCCAAATAGAGATAGTATAAGCTTCCATATTTCATTTTTTATGGGAGAGAGGAGAGAAAGTGGAACTGAATGGTATAACCCTGAACCTCCTTCCGCTCTCTGGAATGTGGTTTCTTCTCTCAGTGTGATGTTCTTTCCCTTCTATGCAGGTAACCTCAGGTCATACTCACCCCCACACCAGTGACATCAGGCCACGGAGAGGGGAAAAGCACTGGGCCTGTGCCAACTGATCAGGGCCAAACAGTCCCCACAGTCGGACTCAAACAGCTTCTGCTAGTGGAAATAAGTGTGCTCCTGGGCCCAGAGTGGCCCATGCCATACCCCACGATGGAAGAGGCAGCAAAGGGCCCTTCCCCCAAATGCTTCCTAAGAGATTAGACATGGAACCAGGTCAAGTAGGACATCATGACTGAGTTGGAAGCAGAATGACCTCTTCTAAGAGCTGAAACTGCAGACGTGGGGAGGTGCCCATGAAGAACCAAGAAGAGCATTCAGCTCTTGCCATTCTGAGTGTGTACTCTGGAAGCACCTACAGATGCACGTTCCAGGCTTACTTAGACACCTATGCCAGGATCTTACTGAAGATCGAGGTTTCTAGTTCCTGGGAGTACACGACAAAGGCAAACAAAAATTCAAGTCAACGCCACCCATTTTAGCAAAAACTACTTCAGGCAGTGTTCAGAGCCCTGAGCTGAAAGCCTGAAGATCAGCTTCCAGAAAGTGTCAGGCACAGAAAAGCATGGCTTAGGGATCAAGGGAAACTTAAGATAAAAAAGGGACTGCACAGGTGCTCACTCTGCTCACAAGGCCACTGGCGGTGCTGCCTGGTCCTGGGTAGAGCTCCCGCCAGCCCAGCACATCATGGAGAAACCAAAACAGCTGCCTTGATTTTCTCGACAATAGTACTGCCTGGTGGTGGGAAGTCATGGGACACACAGGGACAGGCGGCGAGAAGTTGTGGGGCACGTGAATGAATATTCAGCATAGTTTGATATCTGCTCTCAGGATGCAGGTTCATGTGGTCCCTGATGGTAGGTGGCTGAGTTGTTGGTGGCGTCCACCTCCAGACGACCCACTTTCACGACATCCCCTTAAGTCTTAGGAGACAGGGCCACCAGATATCACCTCACATCAAAACACACAGGGGAAAGCT
The DNA here is from genome assembly GCA_004024945.1 of Uropsilus gracilis. Lineage (NCBI taxonomy): Eukaryota > Metazoa > Chordata > Mammalia > Eulipotyphla > Talpidae > Uropsilus > Uropsilus gracilis. The sequence continues at coordinate 27,840 of PVHY01011445.1, forward strand.
GCAAGGTGGTTTCTTTGATGTCAACCATTCAAGCTCCCTTGTTAAGGCCTGGACAGGGTAAGAGTCATCACTCCCATCATTCATGACAACTGGTAACAGCAGTGAGCGCTTCGTGGCCCAGGTGCCAGGTACACACCATGCTGGTTAGCTGGGCGGTGCCTGTTAGTCCACAGCAGTCCATACGCAGTGTCAGCCACACGCACACCTTTCAGGTCCTAAAGAGCTGGCAGGTACAAGCACTGTGCTTAGTACTTAACATATTTACCTGTAATCGTCACGATAACCTTATGAAGTGAGTGTTGTTCTGCCCATTATACAGGTGAGAATGGCAAGGTTCAGGGAGATTACATGATTTGTCCAGGGTCGCACAATCAAGATTGGAGAGTGAATTCTAAAACCCTTTCTGCTTTAACTTAATAATGTTTATGAAGAAAGCCAAGTCAGCCCACAGCAATGTATGGAGGTTACATATGTGAAAATCTCCATAGACTGAAGTGCATTGGCATGGCTTTAGATACATCCATGCACATATATAAACCGTGTATGTTGATTGTGTATACATACATGTTAATTTACATACATGCACATGTGGACATGCAAATAATCTGAAATTCTAGAAAACAACTGTTTCTTAAAGAGATGGTCTAATATTAAATTATTTTCCAAATGGGTGACAGTACACTCTATCAAATAGATCTACAGGAAGGTGGCATAAGCATGATGAAATGGCTTCTTTTGTTTCCCAGTTCACAGTGTGCATGTCTTTAGAAGGAACAGACTCAGAGTAACATCACAATGCTTCATTCTCCTAGGCTGGCACTGCCAATGTGTGAAGGAAGGGATTTTTACAATGAGCTTTTATTGCAATGCACCTTCTACTCCAAGGGGTTTGTGAAGGATGCATCTATCAATGAAGTTTCTGGTTACTCCATCTCTTTCAATGACTAAAATGCATGAATTTCAGATGTCTAGCCTGGGATAGACTGGGATAAAGTCATTGAAATGGAGAATATAGCATTTTTCTTTTCGAACTACTTTTTTTCCCATTAAACAAATACTCATTTCACTTTAGGGGCTAATCAGATTGAGTTGGTGAAAACTACATTGTAAATTTTCTTATAGAATTCATGTAACATTCTGCAATCAACCTCCAACCAACGTCAATACCAAATTACATTACAGCATTGTTCCCACCGTGCTCTGCATGTCCAGAAAAGAAGTTAACGGATGCTAGGGGCAACTCAGAGTCTTCTCTAATCCCCTCTTCAGGAGCAGCCTCCACCCTGACCCTCCCCCCACCTCACCAGCCCCTTCTGGATTCCAACTTCTAATATTCTACACAGAAATTTGTATGAGAAGCTAAACCATGATTACAGATTAAACTAAACCCTATGCCATTACATTTAGGTCTTCAGAAACCAATTCAGTGAAAGAGCAACACTTCAAAGCATTCTCACCTTGCTATTGTCCTTTATTTAACAGAGTGGACAATACCCAGTTTCCTGGAAGAGCAACTTGAACTTCAAAGTCCTAAAATGTCACTAGCTGAGGATGATATTCATTTGGTTTTTAACTCTGTGAATCACTTACCCAAGGTGAGAGATTTGTGTGTAGAGCAGAAAATGATGGCCACCGTATCTGCTGGGGTGAAACCTGAATTATTCCTAGGGGGTGGAAAAAGGCATTTTTTACAAATATTTTTATCAAAAGCCTATTTAACACATCCTAAATAAAATGTAATCCCTACCTTCCTGTTAAAATGCTTTGATCAATTCTGGTGACAGAGATAATAATTATAAACCCAAATATACGTAAGTGTCTGAATTTCTGAGTCACCTATCCAGGAAAAGGTGATAATTTTAAAAACAAGTGGTAGAGGTCTGCTAGGCTCACATGTAATCAGCCTGGGGTGCAGGACTTTGTGACAAGCAGGCAGCAAGAATCCCTCTCAGCTCAGTCACCAGATATGGCTCGATATCAACCTGTGGCTTGAAAGAGCCAACATGTTTCCTTTAAGAAGCAGGACATCCATCTTTTTGGCAGCGAACACACACTTTAGAGAAATATATGGTATAAATGAAGAGGTAACATCATATGTTTTAGTAAAAGTAACATATTTGTTGAACAGTTATTGTGTCTTAGGGACTGTTAGAAGGCCAGGCAAGACGACAATCCTACAAGGTAGGTGACACATCCCTACTTACAGAGGAGAAACTGAGACACTCAGAAGTTATGCTAACTTACCCAGGCCCCTATCACCACTATGTGACAGAGTCAGAATTTAAATTAAGCCTGGTTTCTGGACCTGAGCTCTTAACTACAATGCTTTATTTTTATCTAATATATTAAGTATTAGAAAAATCCCATTTAGTCAAAATCCACTAAAAATATATGCCGATCAGTACCAATGAACAAAAATTTTGATTTCCTATTTTATATTGTAAATATTTAGAGAACTAAGAGCCCAAACAGTTAAAAATACAATCATTATTTGCATGTCCTTGAAAAGTATGACTATTTCTTTCTGCAGAAGCAGGAAGTGAAGATAAAGTGAATAAATTCCTTTCCTGACCTGAATTTAGTGTAAGCAAACAGAAATATGCTCCAGAACCTGACTACATGGCTATAGCTACAGATCTAACACTCTGTTCAATTTTTAAGGGCCTCTAAAAAAAGTGTCCCATTCTTCCTACATAACTTTGTAAATCTCATCCTTCATTGGCTTAAGATCTTCCCTAGAAAGATGTTAGACTTTGTTTTCTCTTTTATATACTCACTAGAGGGAGAAGAGGCCTCTCACCCTGTAAACACACTAAGAGAATATTTAAACTGCCCTTCAGTGCACTCAAGCCAGTCATCCTGTCCCTTTCTGGATACCTTCCAAACTTAAGTTTTAGTGTTTCATCTCAGTTGAGGATTCTCTGCAGAGAGGCCTGCATTGCTTGAGAGATAGCCTCTGCTCCCACTTTATTCTCACATCTATACTGTGACATTACGGTTGTTTTCTCAGCAATGCATTGCATGCTGACAAGGCCCTCATCTCTTTATTCTTTGTGTAGCCTAATGTGGAAGGAGCTATGCAAAGTTCTGTAAATACAAAGGTGCAGGGGGTACACATATATACTCTCCAAAGGGGGGCAAGACAGAAAGCCAGAGAAAGCAGGGCCAGAGAGGGAGGGCCAGCTCAGCATCAAAGAGAAGGGTTATCTGGAGCTTATTACGGGGTTGGGGAGGTGCTGGAGCACACAGAGAACCTTTTTGGAGGAAACAATTGCACTGGGATTTGAAGCACAGATTGGGCATATGCAGATGTGTATTTTAGTCAAAGGAGGTAGAATTGGAGTTTGGGACTGGGGGACAGGGTGAAGTGGACAATGAGCAGGTTCTTCTGGCTGTCTTGTACGCAGGGACACCAGCTTGACACCAGGAGCTGGGATGATGGGAACCACAGAAGGACGTGGGAGGATAGCATGACACATCAGACCTGCTCTTAAGGAAGTGGAATTGTAATTGCACAGCCTGGCAACAGGAATGAAGATGGTGAAGAAGTAGAGACCTGGGAAGAAGTAGAAACCTCTAAGGCCTGAAGAATCATAGTGGGGGAGAAGATGGTGGTAAGAGACATAAAGACAGATGTAAAAGAACTTGCCAGCTATTACCCTCTGAAATAGTCTCTCCCAAGAGACTGAGAGCACAGGCTTGCTTGAGGTCAAACACACCTGAATCTAAATCTATACCTCTGACTAACATATACATGAAGCTACCTGCTTCTTAGGATCTCTGTGAGGATAAATGCCAAAGTTTAAGAAGAATTTGTCACCTGGCAAGGGTTTGATATATGTGATTTGATACTTTTGTTATTATTGTTGCTTTGAGAGAAGAGAAAGGTCTAAAGAGAAAGAAACTGTGAGCACAGAGGACTGAGAGGAGCATTACGGCTTTAACGGATATAGAGAACGGAAGAAGAGGCTTTCTGGGCTCTGGGAAGAAGGTATAGGAGTTGACGCTGATTCCTAGTAGTGCGTGGGGACCATGTTTTCAAGAAATCTGAGGAAAAGAAGGAAAAACTCACGGGAGATTTGGATGTTATGTGTATGCAGACAGTAAATACGCAGTAGCGAGAGAACTAATACAGCCAGGTCCACAGAGATGCCAGAGAAGATGATCATGGAGTTTAGTCTGACAGGGTAGTTCTCTGCTGTTTGGGACCAGACAGCAAAGACAAGGTGAGTCAAAATATACTTTTCCCCCATAGAGAACGGGCAATGGGAGGTATTTCATGTTAGAGTTGACATCTTTGTAAAGTGGAAGACGCTTCACTCTCCACAGCATTTGACATAATATTGAGGCCTAAGAAACTCAGAACTCAGACAAGCTTGCAATGGGCAAATTGAGGGAAATGGTGTCCAGCCAACTCACAAAGAATAAACTGCATCTGCAGAAACGAATCTGAGAACAGAGCCAATTTGAGGTCGGTCTCCTGGCGCTAATAAAAAAAGCTGTTTTGAGACTTTTTCTGCCCTTGTTGATAACCAACTGTTGCTGTGTCTGGATTTAGGCAGTTTGGCTTCTCCCGAGAGAGTCTGGAAATGTGCTTCCCTTTTCTGAACTTTGCTTGTGATCTTGCTATTTTTCCAGATTACAGCGTGTTTTTAACATGTCAAACTTCTCTGACTGGGAAGACTCCACTAGATCCAGTCCACAAGGGCTGCTGTTGCTAAGGAAGCATCCACGCTGTGGCCCAAGAGGCCTTTGCCAAGCGTGCTTCCTTCCTGGCTCAGGTATGGAAACGGAGGGGGCCCACGTGGGAACCAGAACAGAGCCCCGTGGTCCTAGCAACACAGAGTCTGTCTGGGGAAGGAAGACTGGGACATAAAATGAACCAGAAATGGTTAAAAGCAGTATTCTGTCCAAATAGGCACAACCTGCACTGTCTCTGTAACAGCAGCTGTCTGCCTCAGAGATCGCAGGGAACATCTCTGGGCTTCCAGGAGGAGAAGGACCAAGCACAGCAGTAAATGTTTGCAGAGCATTTTCCAGCACCCTGAACCCTAAAACCACTCCACACTTTAGAGGCCTGGAGTGGCTGTGGGGGTACATTACCCCCCTCTGCTGCATTCAGTCTAGGGGTGGCTTCACCGGGAAAGTCAAGGGGTCAAGGTGATCACACAGAGAGGAAGCATTACTTGTGAGTGGCAGTGACTAGAACTATCTTCGGTGATTAACATCTCTATTGTGTCTGCTCACATTCTTGACAGGAATCACATTACTATTTATTTTCTAACTCTACCTTATCTCTTCTTAATATTGATTTTCTTTTAATCCTGTTTTTATAATTCTTTTGATCACTTTGCTTCCCTTGAGATGTTTACTTCCTTTTCTTCCCAATAGGTCTTTTTAGTCTCTCTTACAAAGCTTTCAATCCCCATTTGCCACATGATATTTACTCTGCCTTGTTTGGCAGTACTCACAAAGGAAATCGTGTCAGAGGGTTTTACAAGAATCACAGAATGTGGAGCAGAAGAGGTCCTCTGAGATAGACTCTGTCTGCGCCACTGTTTGGAGAGGAGGAAACATCCACGTGAAATGTTTTCCTTTGTTAACCTCTGTCCCTGTTTTTTGTCTCTATTCAATTTAGGAGACCTCACCTGTCATTAGCTGTGGCCCCAGATTGGCACCCCAAGCTCTGTGACTTAGTTATCTCACCTTGAAGTGGGGAAAGAGACTTACCAATAACACTAATGATACCTATCTTCCTTCCCTCCCTCCCTTTCACCCTCTCACACCCTGAGGGCAGCCCTCCTTCTCTCCCAGGACTATGGGTAAGAGATCCATGGAGACACTTTACTACAAATGGACTGATAAAACTGAGCTACCAACACAAATATTTGAATATTTGTTTCCTTCCCTTTTTTGTTCTGACACTCTAGATTCTATTATTCTACTTATCAGTCTATCAAATGGTTATATATATTTTAAGAAGTTTCCAACTACTGTTTTCTTTTTCCAAGCTTTTTCAATCTTTTGTTTTAACTTTGGCAGCTTCCCAAAAGCACAAAGAACGTAGGGCACTAAAGCCCTTGGCATGATAAATCAACTTCATTTCTTTGCAACTGTGACAGAAAAATGTCAAATAGGAATATATTATGAAGTGAGAAATGCTAATTCCTACTCCTCCATCATTAGTTTGAAAATAATGCAAATTTTTTTTTTGCTATAATAAATATTCTACAGTAGCTCCCACACAGTGGTGATACTATATGTGGGTTTTATGTGGGGATTTTATACTAAGGACATTATGTGGGGGTTATTTGGCACTGTGAGATAGGCACTACTGCCATCTGCATTTTATAAATGCGGACAATGACAGAAGTTACAAAGTTATCAAATTAGATTGAAATTCTAGTCTGCCTTAACCCCTAAGTTGGGACTTTTAACCCTGATAATATTGTGTATGCAGATGAACACAGAATAGCTCTCAAATGTATTTCAAATATTCATAATAGAAGACACATGATCACTAAATCTAAAAAATGTCAAACCGGTGGGAGGAGAGTTTAGAGATGTTAGACTTTCCGGCTTGGTCTCTTTGTGTTCAACTTCTACTGGCACAGGTCAGTAGTGGGCTGTATAGAAAAGGACAGGTTGACATCAGCTGAGATTTTTATCTCTTGTTATCTGAATTGGTTTCTGATTTGCTGTACTGATATTAAAAAAATTAAAAATGAAAAAATAAAAAAGAGAACTCACCCCCAATTTCACTAATTCTAAGAAGAAGGAACATAATATAGGAAAGAAAAATGAAAGCCAACTGAGTATAAACCAAGGCAGTACAAACTCTGCGTATCATTAATTTGCATGTATATGAAATTAAGGAATCTAGTAATTAGAAAAGCGGCACAATTTCGCAAACCAAATCAAATATTAAGAATTTTAAAAGAAATTGGGCTAGGTTAGTGTAATGCAAAAACAGGGGCAAATGCTTTTGGAAATGTCAAATGGAAGTGGATTTCAATTCCTACTGTCTGATACTGGGTAAGCGCCCAAACTCTTAAAATCTGATTTCAGGTAATTTACTCAACCCCATGTGAGTTCTCCACTGCAAAACAGCAATAAGACGCCAGAGTATCATGGTATTTGCTGTCAGACTTACACAAAATAACATGGACAGTTCCTTGCCAGTGCTTGGCACATGGTAGGGTTCAGTAACTGTTGGCCTCTTTCATACTGCTTACAAAATCTTCAGTGCTTTGGGATCTTTCACATGATGAAAATGCAAAAATCAGCTAAGTTTGTCCAACCAAAAAATCCCCAAATCACAGTCGAGTATCTGGGGGCCACATGACCACTGCCTAGAGCATGATGATGGCCTCAGCAAATTCTGCTGTCTGTCAAAGACCAAGCAGGTTGAACACATGACAGAACTTCAGTGAAGGCAGAATGAGATGCAACAGAAGGGTCTTGAAACTATAAGGTCTCGAAACTAAGATCTGATGAAGGCCAATCTGCTCCAAGCTGAAAATTCTCAACTTTGCTTCAAGGCCCCAACCCTCAGCAACTCCAGGAGAAGCTGCTGTGTGGCAGCCTGTCTGTGCCCCACTGAGTCTAAGAGGAAGACTGAGAATGACTCTGCCTCATGGACTGGAAAACCAAGAGTCAGGGAAAGGCACAAGTCTCGTCTATGGCGACATAACACACCACTCACAAAATGAACTTTAAAACTTCTCCTCCTCATAGACTTACCACACAATGCACATTTTCTCTGGGACTTACTGGCTCCATGCTTTACCCTTACTTCATAAATCACAACTATATGCTTGGGGAAATGCTTCCAATGACACCAGTCAATACATTTTTATAAACAGTTTGCAATCAGCCTAGTGCGTGATACCAGGGCCCCCTGAGCCAAGAGCCTATTGTGAGGCCTGGGCTGTCTGTACTTGGCACTGCTTCAGGCCTCAGGATCAGTCCTGCGGCAGTTCACTATCCTCAGCTGGAGTTTAAGGGTCTGGCACACTGGCCTGAGTGTATCATTCCAGTTACTATTTATGCCTCTATTCTTAGTGGCTAAGGACAGAAATGAGAAAGTATGAAGCACTTTTAGGGAGCAGCAAAGATTTTACCTTGACCTAAAGCCTAGTGCTTGTAATGCTTGTAAGGTTGCAAAAGAAACAGGAGAGCCTTCCTTGCAACTGCAGCCCCCAAAATGAACTTCATTCTGCAGATACTTGATAAGCACTGAAGATGTCTGGCCAAGACAGCTATTGCCAGAACCTTGAGTGACTGAAAACAGCACAACATGCACCAGAAAAACTGGGCCTAGAAAGGAGGAGATCTGTGAAAAGAGACTAGGCAGCAGGAGCCTGAATGAGGGAAGTGGTCTTGGGAGCACAGAGCATATTACAGAAGTAGCATGAAGAGATCTGGAAGTAATGATGTGAAGGCTTCTAGTCTGAGCACACTCTGGATGAGGGTTCCATTATAAATAAGAAGTGAAAAGAGGGAGACAGGGGAAGTTTGGGGGAGGAGGGGAAGAGATGAATCTCACATGGGTTCTCTTGAGGCTGAGTTATTAAAGCTATCAAATGCTAAGGAATTAATAAGAGATTGCACTGGGATGGGGGAGGTCCAGAAGTGACCACTGCCGACAGGAAGCTGAAGCTCAAATCATCAGAATGGAGGACACCACATCACATGATGTGAACAGATGAAACAAGGGCCACAGACAGTGCTTTGGCAGTGGCTCTGACACCTGGGGTTGCAGGTGGGTGGTGAGTGGTTAGGAGAAGCCAGGTAAGGTGTGAGTCCTCATTTAGAGATTAACAGCGAGAGATGCCAAATCACTTACCTTGTTGAATAGATGAATGTTAAAAGCATAAAACTCAGCTGAATAGAAAATACTGAAGAAAAAAAAAGATTGAATCTAAATTAGCACTGTAGAAGAAAGACTCTGTAGCATATTTACAGGTATGGTTGGTTTTATCTGAAAGTTATGGGAGTGCAAATGGAAGAATAAACAAATAAATCAGCCAACTAACAATTCCTAAGCTCACATTCATTTAAATGAGTGGAACTCAACATGTTGAAGCATTTTCAGATATAAAATAATCTTGGTCTCCACTATGCAGAACAGATCTAAAACCACTTTTGTTCAGTATTTGGCTATTTAATTTGTTCAATTTCGAAAGAGCTGGTTTCTACCATGAGAATAGCAAGTAACAGAAATGTGGTAACATGTAATATATATTTTGGAAGAACTCACCTTGACTTGAATAACAAAATAGTCTTTGATATTATAATTACCAAAAGTTGTCTTTGTATGACAGGATAAAATAACAAAAAGTTTTAGCAGGTATGTGCATTTCATAGTCTGCTGCTTCTTAAAATGATAGCACTTTGGGAACATTTTAATAAAAAGGATGATGTAAAGATTCACATTTGAATGAATGCAACCAATTATTATACCTACAAAAAATAGCATCGTATATTACACATCCAGATTTTAATTCAAAATGAAAGGTGAAATTAACTTAATGTTATAAGATAAATTGGTGGAAATGTGTTTCATCTGATCTTTGAATTCAACAGATATTATGGCTCCTTGTACCTGGCATTCTATTTGCTAAAAATCAAATAGAAAACAATGGAATTAAATCATAAGGGCATAGTATCTATTTAGAGAATGATACACCATGAAGAAAAGTGACTGGATATATAGCATATGAAATTAAGTGTTCTTTTCTAACCAAATTCACATTCGAAATGAATTTTGAAAACACCCATCTACTGACTTACTTATGAACAGGATGAGAACAAGGCTGAACTTATCCAGGTCAATACTTGGGTTGGAGAAGGTGTCGCAGAATGTGGTGTAGATGATCATGAGGAGCACGCTGCTGCTCACAGCACCGAAGGGAGGCTTCTTCCTTTCCAGCCAGTCCTTGATGTACCTTCGGACAATCTGAAACATAGAGATCAACAGGTTGCCTCGTTTCAGATAAGCACGGGGTTGAATGGGGCAGTGCAAAGTGATTCTGACAGCAGAAAGACATAAAGGGAAGAGAATAATTTGGACGATGGCCACAGAGGATTTTAAAGCCTCCCTGCCACATTGCTCTTCTTCTAGGGAATTTAACATTTGTAGTATAACTTCTGCGGGTGTCCGTAATGAGAGTATATTTTCAACCACATTCAAATCCACCCTTCATCATGCCAAATGCTCTTGGCTAGCTGTCACTGAGACATGCCCATTAAGCCCCCCCCAAGTTTATCTCCTCTGCTGATCCTAATGGATGTGTGTAATTATCACAATCCCCTTTGCCTCAACAGACAATTCCAAGTGCAACTTTGGGAATCTTAAAAATCTGACATCTTCAAGAATTTCAAGACGGTAGATAATCGAAAGTGATCCATGGAACATATTAATATTTAACATGCTAGCAATGCAGCAGAAGATTTTAATTAAATTATAACTCATGCTTGAAAAGCAAAAGTGCATGTGTTGTGGGAGTTTAAATAATTCAAACTCTGAATATCTAGAGTTTTTGTGAATCCGAAGATAAATGCCATTTGCATGCTTTTAGAATTCTAGAATTAACACTTAAAAATGAATAAACCTTTTCTAACCTTCCTACAAAAAGCTCACTGAACATAAAATTATATAGCAATCTTCTCTTACTTTAAAATCAAATAAGATATTTCAAAATCAGAACAGTGTATCGGTGATGACTCTTGTTTGGCTATGAAATAAATTACTCTATTTAAACCCTTTCACTTTTGAAAGAAGTTGAACAAGCCCCATATTAAGGACTGCAGTTGAGACATATTAAGTTTTGAGTCACTCATTATCCTGCATAATTGGACATGAGATTTCACAACAGGCTGAATTACCATGAGCCATTAGCAGTAATGAGGTCAGGGGACTTCTCCTGACAAGGCTGATGGGGGTCTGTCATCTTCTGCTCTGTCGCTAAAAAGGCTCAATTCGCAACAGGGCCTACCTTTGCAGATACTCAGGAATGAAACAAACTACTCTCGGGAGAACCTCTGGACACATGGCTACTGGATTACTTTGTCCGTTCTCTAGGACTCAGTAAGTGAAGTAAGAGAGTGTTAATAAAGGGAGCCCTCGCAGAGAGCTGACCACCTGGTATAAGATATGGGTTTGATAAAACCTTGAAGGTTAAGTAGAGTGGGAATTAAGGGAAAAGAGTAGATATAGATATTGTACACATATATGTATATATTGTAATTGATGTTATAACTAGATTTATAAAAATATTACTTATAGAAATAATCCCAAACCATGGTAATTTATCTAGTATTGGTTCCTTTCTTTAAAGTTACAGTATAGTGAAGCAAAAAGAAATTAGAGCAGTCTGCCACACAGCACTATGGGGTAGTGTATTTGAACACAATTTTGGGTGGTAACACTGAAGTGCCCAGATGCTCCCCTTCCCTGTTCAGATGTGTCATTGTGAGTGGGGTAGTTGCTTTTTAGAAAGTCAAAGTCGAAGGGGTTCAACTTTGAAAGGTCATTTGAAGGAGTTCATTTGAAAGGTCATCTCATAATGTATCTGGTCGCATAAACATGGTAGTTGTCCAAATTTAATACAACTCAATTCCTTTAGGAAATAAAATAAATGGTAATTGCAGTGTTACTGAAATTGATGCTGTCCTCTCATCTTGTTTGAGTATTTAAAAGCACAAGAGAGGTCTCTGCAAAAGGTTTTAGAATATGTGACCCTGACTCCCAGAGTAAAAATGTCTGCTTCTTCTACCATCATGTTCCCTCTCTGAGAAAGTAAATAAATAAATACAGGTAAGATGCAACTCAAAAACCAAAGCCATTTTAAGCACAAAGACAAATCTATAATTTTTAATCAATGTTACCAGTTACAATTTAAACTAGTTAACCTAAATACCTTTTCCTTCATAACGAAATCTCAGAGTATAGGACTCTATACTCTGAAGAAATGGGGGTTCCTGGTGCTGTGTTCTTGAGCCCAACTTTCCTTTCAACACCTCAGTGCCTTAAAGCTGGATACTTACTCTCCACAAGGAACACAACCAGGAAGCTGGAAATGGACACACCCAGGAGGGTAACATAACCCTAGGGGAAAACAAATTGCCTTTCCTTGTTTTTAATCTCTCATATTTGTCTATTTTCTAAGTAATCCATTTTCTACCTTGCCAGCTTCCACAGAACTTTTCCATCTTCCTCTAAAATTAAATTCACAAAGCTGCCTTTTGCACTCGACAGGTAGAAAGGTGTTAACATGTTTTATAAACGATTGGGTAAAGTTGTGTTGATATACCTCAAAATGTGCTCGAGGAAACCTCATCATCTCCTAGTTCAGATGCTTGCTTTTGAGAAAATCACTCTCCAGTTCTCAAGAATCAGTGTCATTTTAAAATAAAATGTCTTTGCCTTCTAAAAATGTTTAAGTCTTACAGAAATAAGACTTAGCTGGGGATAGATCACCATGGCCTGATGCACATGCCTCGGAATTCTCTCCTGGAGAGAGGGGGAAAGTCAAGATGAGGTTGGAAAAGCATCTGTGGGAAAAGGTCAGGCATAAGTATCTTTCTGTAGTCTCTAACTACTTGCCCTCAGCACACAGAGATACTCATTCAAAGTCAAGTGACAAATCCTTAGGAACATCACTGCTTTACTCTATGGCAAGCAAAGCCGCGGGGGCGGCGGGGGGGGACTTCCACAGGAAGCTTTCTATTTTATGACCTCATGTTCTACATGTTGACCTTCTTGATTTTAAACTAAGCACCAGGCAAAATTAAAGGAATACTTAAATCTGAAGCCCTGTATTTCCACTAAGCTTAATCACACACTGATGACTATGACTTCCAGACTGGAGACCTGGACAAGAAGCAGGTCTTAGGGGAACAGAGTCAAATACCGAGATAGCACCATTTTCCCTCAAGGGTATCTTCTTGCGTTTCCCTTCTACTCTGTGTTTACATTAATAAATTGATTTTGAGTCACTCCATAGGATAATTTATGTTAAGCAGGCATTCTAAAATTTATTTTTCTTCAAAGTGGCTTTAGATTGTTTCTTCACTTTTATCCTCTAGTTCCATATGAAATATGAAACCATACATTTTCAAAAAGCATTTCATTTCTTCACTAATATTCTGTTGAAATATATCAGGGGTATGAAATCAACTCTAATTTATATAAAGGTTTTTTTTAAAAATGTTTTAATGATTTTTAAAAAGATGCCAAAACCACCTGTACACTTTGTAAACATGGATAGATGATAATGAGCCAAGGACATGATGAGAACCCACCATTCCATTTAACTTTTCAAAAATATTTCCCACTATTATTCCATGTACTTTTATTGTCTCATGTAGACTTTGACTTTACACTATGATTTTCCATGAGAAAGGCAGGTAAATACTGTCTGCTCATTTGAAAAAGGAGACATAGGAACCTGAAAAACATGCATAAAATGTGAAAGAACTGTTAGGTAGAGGAGGAGAATTTTGGATGCCTCCTGAATGAGAAACAGGGAGCCCAGGGGTCAGGGGCACACTCAAGCTCCAGGGCCTAACTCTGGACCCTGACGCCACCCTTGCTCTGCTATCTTGGGCAACTACCTTAACGTCCCTGGGCCTCATCTGTAAAATGGATCTAAGTGTACTTGCAATGAAGATTAAATAATTAAACAAAACATACTTCAGAACCAGGACTTGCACATGGTAAACAATGGACATTCATAACTTCAGGATCCTAACACTGTCTACAGGTATACCCGCCAGGTACACTGCAGGTAAAGCAAGGCCAAAGGTCAACAAAGACAATGGTAAATGTGCAAAAACTTTACTTGCATTGATATCATCAGTTTCAGCTTTCACTGAAGACTACCCACTCAAAAAAGCCAGTCTCCAGCTGTGAAGCACATAGCTGGTAAAAGACTAGAGAATACATGAATGTGACATTGCCTGTTATTAATTTATAGAAAGAAATGGGGGTTATGTACTGCTTTAAAAAATATTTTTCAGAGGCAGTAGACATTCTAGTTTATTAGCATTTACTTGTAAGTCACTTAGCTAGAAGGCATAAAATGAGTATTGGTCACAAACACTTAGATTCAGTGAAAAAGGTTTCACAGGAAAGAAATATTACAGTAATCCACATTTTATTTCTTGCTAAGTCATCTGCCAACCAGTGACAGATAGATGAAACTTATCACAGCATCTTCTGGTTGAAAAAGTATTACATTTCATATTTTACAAGTGAGAAAAGTGAGGCCTAGAAGTCACAGGTAGAGCCAGGCAGCAGCCAGGTCCAAACAGACTCTGCACTAAACCACCATCAGCCACTCCTGATTTCAACCAAAAAAGAATTTCATGGGGAAAATGCTGAAAATAAATTTTATTCTCAGAAATAGAAATAAAGATCGGAATGATGCAGATTTACCATCACTAAAAGATTAAAGGAAAATAGATCCAGCCCATCCCAGCCCAGTCATTTTCTCCTTTTAGTTCTCATTGTTTACTTTCAAAGTCATGATGACAAGCTTACTTTAATAGAGAATCTGTGGAGAAGCTTTTTTTCCATCATGGGGCACCTCTGGTTACAACTGAGGAAGAGGCTGCCAGGCATGGCCTCTGTTTCCGGGACATGGTTGACACAGCTCTTCCAAGCAGGCCTGGCGCCCCCAGGGCAGAAGAGTCCACCCACCACAGATACAAATGGGGACAACGTGATTGGACCCCAGAGCTTATATTCTAGGGTGAGCAGACTAATGAAAAGCCACGGCGACAAATGACTATAAGGGAGGCAGGTAATAAACAGACTAAGCAGAGAGTTAAGCAAGAGGACAGGCCAGTGAGTGAATGGCCACTGGGGAGGTGCTGACAAGGGGTGATAAAGATCTTTCTGAGGAGGTAAAAGGTTGAGGATTCTGAACCTGCTTGGGAAATGAGAGTAAAATCAGTGAGACCTCAGGAGTCTGAGCACACAGAAGAGCACAAGGGGAAGAGGGGGCTGCTGGGAGAGGCACAACTGAGTAATCCTCCAAGGAAGTGGGTAGGGTTTCTGGGAATCCTTAGTGCCAGCTGCACTCCAGGGTCATGAACTCAAACAAGTTGAGGCCAGTGAAACTCAGCTGCTCCAGCTGAGTCTCTAAGAAAGTCAGTGAAATGAAGAGATGGAGGGAAGCAGCAAAGTGAGGAGGGCATTGGGGAGGGATGGTCACTTGGGCACGCAGCCAGGCAGCTGAGTGAGGGTGGAGGCAGAGATGAGGCAAGCAGGGTTTGGCCTTTCTGACTAGGACAAAGGAGTTGAGACTGTGCCAAGGAGCAATCAGACTAGGTAAGGAGGAGGAAAGTCAGGTCACAAAGAGGTCAAGCGCAGAAAGTCTGGGGCCTGTGGTCAGAAGGGTGTCTTCATGAGACTGTAGGGGGACTGACTCTAGGAAGGGTGCTTGGGAGGTGAGGAGGTGGAGGCAAGAAGCAGGATGCTTGGAATGTCCTGGTCAAGTTGGCCAAACAGCCCTATGCACGTCTGCTAAATAAGAAGGGTACAAGTCCATAAGCCCCTGCAGATGAGAAAATTCCTTGAGAGGAAGCATTCTGTGCTTCTACATAGAACCCATCTACTGCAGGCAAACACCCTGGAAAGGTCTGACCTGGCAGTGAGGTGGTCTGTGGGAGCAGAGCCCATGAGAGTCATCCTTTTGGTCACTCTCCGGCCCTCTAGTTTAAACCTCTGCTTAGTACTCAGGGACACATGACCCTCTCCAACGAGGGGATAGGTCCTTCACATTCAGTACTTGGGGGTCAGTCACAGTGCACTTGATCCATAGCTGAAAGCCAAGGGAGCATGCTGAAGCCAGCCGTTGCTTTCACAAAAATCATGAATCATCAAATTTTCCCTGAACTAGCATCCTAGAGATGTATACATTTCTTTCAAATTTGCTTTTCAAGTGCCTAAAAAGTATTGTTACTGAGTATCTGCTACTTACAAACCTAAAAAATGGGATCTCAACAGATGAAGAGCTAAGGAAAATGGCTGTGAGGGACTTCATGAGGATAAATTCAACATTTTCTTTGGTCATTCTTTTCCTCCCACTACAGCCTGCTGCTGAGTATGCTATTAAACAGTAAACAGTAAAATGTAGAGATCATGGATAAGGCTGAAATAATAGTGGGTTTAGTAAATAAATAGGTTTGAGCACCTACAACAAACAGGAAAACAGAAAGTCTCTGCTTCTATGACGTTCACAGACAGGTAATAATCTCATCTGTCAAGCTTCGTAAATCTAGAACTGGCTAGCCCAGGGGGCCAGAGCTGGCACACCTCTGAGGGGCTGGCCCAGCCCCAGGGCTTCCCTGTGGGGACTGCACCATAGTTCCACTCTCCCCTCACCCAGGTTCTACTTTGTTTATTCTTACAAAGGTGTAGAGTTCTTGGTTGAGTCCTCAAGAAACTTCTGGCATGGAAACCACTCCCAGAGGGTATAACTTTGACAGCAGCCAAACATGGTATGTATATCCATACACCATTTTTATAGCCATTATTTCAAAGAGTTGGCAGGGAATTTGACACTGATAAAGAAGCTTTAAAACACTTACCTGGGTCAGGCTCTAGGATGAGAAAAACTATGGGCCTGAATTTCACTTAATCCTCACAGCAATCTTCTAAGACAGCACTGTTATTAAATGATTTAACAAGTCATGAACTTGGAGCTAGGGAGATGAAATGGCTTTGAAATAACTTGCCCACAACAGATAAAAGGTAGAACCAAGTCTAGAGTCTAGTTGCCCTAAAACCAACATGTATGTTCTTAACCAGCCTAAGATGCTATTTTCCTAAGACTCATTCACTCAGTAGGACATTGAAATCTGTCTTCCTTGACTGTGGGAACTGATTAAAAAGCACTACCTTCTCTACTTCTGTATGTATACAATTACATACTTATTATTGACTTGTTCTAAGAAGTTAAACATAAGATTTTCTTTTGTTAACCCAATTCAACAAGAATGATATGGGAAACTAAATTTTCTAGGGTTCAATTTCTTTTTCCAATTTTAAGAGTTCCTAGGATGAAATGTTTCTTTTATAAATGCTACCCTCAAAATGATAGTCACTTTTGTCAGAGGAGTTTATGAAGATCAGCCAAGTTCACAGGCTTATCCTTCAAACTGACCCTAACTGAGACTGTACTGGGAATTGCAGAATAAAGTAATGATTTGCTACATGTCTTTGAGCTAGTGCCCTAGTCATGAGGAAGAAATAATGGAAAAAAAAGAAAAAAGAAAGAAAGAAGAAGCAAAGATTCTGTGCAGGTGTCTTTCCACAGCTACCTGCCAGGCAGATTGGCATTAATTAAAAAAAAAAAACATGAGGATTTTGTTGATGAAGCCTGTGTCTCAGCCTTATGGTTCTCATTTAACGACCTCTTCTTCTGACTTTCTTTTCTCTCTGTTGCCTTGACATGATATAAGCACTCATAGTTTGATTTATAAGGAACAGAATAGCTAGAACCAGAGACCTTACCTGTCCAATAATGAGGGGCACCACGACAGTCATAAAAAGCTGTGAGAAAATAGATGTAAAAGGCACAGAAGAGGATGACCCAAGCTGTAAGACAAGAACACAAGTGGTGTTAGAATAACTGCGAATCAGCTGTCAAACACTGCTGTAAATAGTAAATAAATTTTCTCCCATGCACCAAACATTTGGAGGACATATACACACACACAAAACATAAGTGAAGTTACTTTTTAATTTCCTAAATTTAATACAAAATACACAGGTAAGTAGTTTTACAATTCATTTTTACTGGGAGACTAAGATTGAGGAAAATAATTATTTTGCAATGAACTTAAATTGCTTATTATTAAATACATGTTTAAACAGTAAAGTCATTCTGCATTCATATTTTTGTAATCATGTGGTATTTCACCCCTAACCAAAGTTTGTATGATTTCTATTTTAACTATCTGTAGAAGCCTAATAGAAACAATCATGCCTCATTATTCTCTTATAAAGACAATATTATTATTCATGCAAATGAGTAGCATATAAGTTTCTTATTCCTTAAAAACAAGGTAATAAATCTCAAGTCCTTCAAAATGCATTCTAACACAAAGTCTAGCAAATGGGAAAATGCTGAAGTGTAACTTACTTTTCAGTTAAAACATTTCAGTACATATCTCCTATATTTATATGTCTGAACACTTAGAGACACTTAATGTGCACATTCACAATTCCTACTTGTCTACTTTCTCATTTGTGGTTCTTTCTTTGCTTGTGACATTAAGCTCAACTTCAAGCAGATTCGATTGCCCAAAGCATAGGGTGGCTGAATCTCTGAACAATATCACACACTCACATCAGCCTCAATAGCTAAGAACTGTTGCTTCCTATTTACCTTTCTAGTGTTCAACCCCCTTGTTGCTTTTTAACCCTCCCTGGGTGAGCCACAGGTGATCTCGTTCATGAGTTTCTTTTGCAAACGAGTTTCTCCCAAACCACCAGTAAGTAATCATCTCTCCTGGCCCTTGAGACTCACATCCTCCCTTCCCCCACAGACCAGCTTCCTACTTGCCTAAGTGTAGTTAAACTAGGAAATACTTTTAGGAAAATAATTTTTGTGAATGACACTGCTGTAGTAATATACCAAGGGCATGAAATGTTGAGTAAAGTGTTTAGCTAAATAACGTCAATAGCTCAGAGTGAAATGATGTGGTTTCACTAATTTCTGAGTTTTGTATGAACTAATTGATCAAACTCTTCCCAGAGGTGTAACTACCCTGATGTATTTTACAAAAGTCTGTACCCTATTGTCTGCCCCACACCGAACATACTTAAAATGCTGAGGATGTATGTTCAGTGCCTCAGCGCCCCATATTCATTAAACACTCATGACCCTGGCTTGTCTGTTTAACCTATACAAATTGTAGACGATAATTTTTTTCCTCTAAAACCAAAATACACTGATGAAATGAAGAAAGTCAAGTCAAAAAAGCAGACCAGAAGGGATTCCTACTGTGTTAGATATAGCATGATTATTAAATAATTCTTTCTATGTAAACTCAAGGTACTAAAATAACAATTACTTAACTGATAATAATACATTAAATAAAAGAGAATTAACAATGATACCCTGTGTTAATGCAACTATGTTCGTAAGTGTAACTAACAAATTGGTTAACAAATATCTCATTTCCACAAATATTAACCCTAAGGTTGTTCCTGGGGCAAAGGTTTAAATGAATATTTTTCAGAGAAATTGAGGCACTGGATGAATAGAAAGAATAAAGTTTTCCAAGTTCCAAAGTTCAAACGTATCGAGCTCAATGTCCCATCTGTACAGTATTTAGGCCCAGGGTCCTCACCCTCACAGAGAAGGTGGACATACTTGCTCGAAATCTTGTGGGTGATCTCATGTCCCTGTTCTAGTTCAGCTTTACTTAGCGTGTTTTGAAATGTTTACACGGATAACCATTTCAAGCTACATTCCCTCTGGATGCCCAGGACTGACCCTGGCACAAGGCACGGGTATGCAGGTGAATAAACGTGAGCAGAAGGAATAAATGAAGCAGACTGAAAATGTGAGATGCTAAGATGTGGCAAACTCTTACTTAAAATCATATTCTTGCTTTGTTCTATAGGAAAAAGATTCAAGACTTCAGTCGATTGAAACGCGGAGTTTTCTCTTAGCTTGTTTGTCATGAGCGATGTAATTCATTCAAAAGTGCGGCGCCCAGGGTTCGCGCGGGCCTCTGTGCGTGGTCGCCGCCGTCTGTGCGCACCGGTCCCTCGCACTTTCTCCAGGTCAGGCGGGCTGGGGCTGGGGCTCAGTCCGGAGGAGGCCGGACCTGCCGGCGCGGGGTGCACCGCACATCTGAGCCCTTTGACATCGCAGGGCTGGCTGTGCGGCAGGGGTGGGGGAGGGGTGGGGGGCGGGAGTGTCGGGCTGTAAGCCCGCCAGTCTCCCCTGGGTTTGCCTTCAACACAAGAGCTCTAA
>PVHY01011446.1:0-47952 GCA_004024945.1 Uropsilus gracilis
TTGAAATGAACCGTCTTATTTAACATCAAGATGAGATTAAATACTATTTACTCTTTTATGATACATTTAGTGCCTCAAGGTCATAATTATGAACATTATTGTTCATTACATAATGAAAGTAAGGAGTAATAAATAATTGTTGAATAATATATAATTTTATATTATTAAATGCATAATGTTCAAATGACATACCATTAGCTATATAATGTCAATAAATAATTCTGTTTGATAATTCAGGGCCTCCTCTCCTTCTAAAAGGTTCCCATCAGAAAATACAGTGTCATACATTTACTATCACGATTGTTCTGGGTGGACCCAGGAACTACCAATTTCAATGTCCTGTCCCCAAATCCGAGGCACCGGTGATCAGAGCTCCGCCCTGCTTGACGGCAGCCTCAGCTACAGAAGCAGGCACAGCTACTCTCAGCAGCTAATTGTGAGTCGTGAGTGGAGTTTTTCTAAACCCCTGTGAGCTCACGTTTCCTCCCAACTGCACTTCAGAATGATGAGTAAAGGGCAAATTACAACCTGTGTCCAGCCAGCCCACCGCCACCCGGGGAAATGACCACTCTGTCTCTCTCTGCATAAGGCGAGCCTTCGATAAAGAGCTGTTGAGGAAGGATTCACAGCAGCTCTCTACCAACATTCAAAGCAGGGCCGGCCAGGCCAGAGGAGGATATGGCATCATCCCTTGTCACTCTGAGTAGAGCTTATGGTGATGTTCCCTTCAGTTCAACCACAATGCACTCTGGGTTTATATTAAATCATGGCAACCCCGAATGAGATGAGCCCTCGTTCTGTAGCATTTGTTCTCTGAATCTGAGAGTAGAATTTTAGCTCCATTTCCTAAGACAAGTGCTTAGTTCTCAGTGGGCTGAGCTTCGATGTCTAGTTGTTCCCAGGCACAAAAGCACACCAGTTCCTGAGGAAAGGGCCTTGACCATGACACACAGTAGGTGCCCAAGGAATATTTGTTGAATGAATGAACGAATGAATGAATGAAGACAGTACCTTCCCATCATATTTTACAGTTGGCTCACCATGTACATGGCTCTTGGTATCTCAAATCCACCATCAGCGGTGGTAGAGGCCCTCCGACATCCTGTCGTCTAGGTGTTGGCAGACTCCACCCCCAGACAAACTCCAGTCCATCCTCTTACATACAGCTCTAGAGCTGAGGATGGCATTTATGGATCAGTGGTTGAGGAGGGTGGAAATCAAAGAGGAAAAGTTCATGGCAAGTGAAAATGAGCTGGCATCAGCACAGTGTAGTAACATCTCTGGAAGAGGGATGAACCTGTCTCCCAAGTCATGTGCATGTAGTAAACCACTCTTACCTCACTGGAAAATAAGTCGCTCAAGTAAGACATTCAAATTTCCCAAATAGGTGTTATTGGAACACGCTTTCATCATCGGTATCATGCATGTATGATCGACAGCGGCTTCTGGAGAACAGCAGATCCAGGCAGTGGTAACAGAGGTCACGGAGCCTGGAAAACACACAACATTGACTCTGCGGCCCGCTCCAGAATAAGCCTGTGACCTGCTGGTCTACACACACATTCATCTCTGACTCTTGACCACAATCAACAGCATGGAGGCAGGACTGAAGTTTGAATGGCAGGTGTCACCCACAAACACCAACCGCTGCTATCCTTCCCCCTAGGACCCTCAGGGTGCATGTGGCTCCCACCTTCCCACCATGTCTCCCAAGCTTCCCTGGCAGCTGCTGGAAGCCAGAGGGTGGGGGTGATGATGATGGGTTTGAGCATTTCCTGGGCACTGCAGACCATAAGGACCCCCACCCGAACTCTGCTTTCCACCGGGCTGGCAATCCCACCTCATTCATGCCCTACCTGTGTACTCCCTTCATACTCAGGGTATCTTCTTGCTCATTTGTCTTCTTAGTGAAACCTATTTCCATCCACAATTTAGCATCAGCCTTAAACACCACATGCAACCCCGTAGCTTCCAAGGATGGAGGGAAGGTGGAAAGGGGGGAGGAGGGAAGGGGAGGGGGAAAGGAGCAGTAGAGGGAAGGGAGGGGAAGGGGAAGGGAAGAGGGAAGGGGAGAGGAAGAAGAGGAAGGGGGAGGGGAGGGAGGGCTACAAAACACTCTCTTGTGAATTGTAGAGAGATGAATTGATATTCTGAATCAATTGCCTTTTATTTCCCTCAAATAACATATCATTTGGTTTTCATAAAGTCCTGGCCATTGCCTTCTGGAAAAAGTCAAAGCCAGCAAGAAAAAGGGAGGAAATGATTAAAGAGAATTTTCTCTCAACGCCACTAATTTGTTGAAACTCTTTCAAAGTTTGGAGCAGGGGCGCCGGAGCCGCTCAGTTCCTGGTTGGCTTTCTCATTGCCCCAGCTTTTCCATTCCTCTGCTGGAACTGCTGACTGCCCAGGGGAAGCCGAGGGCTGGTACAGGGAGCTGTTGGCAGGTGAGCGTTCACTCTGGACAGCAAAGGTCCAAGGGAGAAGAGAGCTCCGTTGGCACTGGAGATGGACTGCTCAGGGGTAAACCACCCAAGGCTAAAGTGGCACTTGTCAAATCACAGGCATAACCAAGGATGAGAAAGCCAGAGGGAAGTATGAAGTAGGGGTGAGCATCCTTTCACTCGGGATGTGGTGGCCAAGAATTGCTGAGCCCTGGACCCGTAAAATTCGCCTCCTCCAGGAAGCCCTCCCTGACTTCTCCATGTGTCACAGCCCCTTGGCAGCCTCCCATGGCACTTACATTCTACAGCAATTATTTACCTTGACCGCAGGCTGCTGTGACTCACACGCTATTCCCTGGAGCATTACACTACCGGAGTTGTTGTGGATCATATTTTAGATCCATTTGTCCCTGAGACTATCTGAGCATATAGTTCATAAATGATGTATCAAGAAACAATTAGTGGGAAAAAGGCCACTTTTTTTCATCTATGAATCTGAAGGAGGCCGAAGACAAGGTGTCCTCTGAATGGGACAGACATAAGCCCTTTTAGCTTTTCGTTCGACAGCCTGAGAAATGCTGTCACTATAAAAGGGAGCCTCTCTTTCAATGACTGCAGAGTGTCTGGCAGCCGTAGACCTCCCGGGCAGCTGGGATCTTCGAGTTGCAGAAAGAAGGGCCACATGGACCCCAAACACAGTTGCTCATTTCAGCCTGTGAGTGATCCTGCCACCCAGGCCTCCCTCCACTTGCCTGCGGCAGAGTCGAGGCAGACATGGATTCCTCATTGACGCTACGAGCCCCCTGGCATGGGGAGTGCCCTGTTGTAACATCGCATTCCTACATGTCAGGATCTCTCACTCCAAGGAACATTGAAGTCACATTTTAATCATCCTTTTGCTATCTGAACATAAATAAAAAGACCAAAACTTGCCCTGCAGGTGAATTCATATTAAGACATTCCAGAAGCTATTATGCATCACACAGACGGTGAAAGAATTACAAAGAAAGTTGGGGGGTCCTCTGTCTTATGAAATGTTGCTTTATTTCTCGTCAGGTGGGTTAGAGAATGTGACATGTATTGATTAAAATTTAAAGATGGTAAGAGCTTCCCAGCTATGATGGAGAAGCTTGTAGTAGGTCTCGGCAGGAGTGTTCACTAGAAAATTTGGATAAAATCCAAAAGCTCTCTGTCTGAGGCCTCGGAGACTTGCCAAGGCAACTGGGACTTGAGAAGGCACATCCCGGGGAGAGGGGAATTTTACTGAGGTGAGCCCAATTTTCTGCACCCTCTTTCCCTTGATGCAGCTGCCAGTTTCAGGTATAGAGTAAATGCTGAGAAGCAGAAAGGAATGAGGCTGATAAGAGGGACGGGCACATCAGATCTCAGGCAATCTCATGCTTATCAAGATGAAACTTGGTGTTTGGGGTTGCCAAGGCAACTAGGATTTGGGGGCACAAAGAACTGAGGCATCATTCACCATGCCTTCTCCTAGAGGCATTCTCTGGTTAAGTCTCATTAAGATGAGGCTAAGAAACTGAGCAAAACAGAATTTTTGTTGCTATCAAAATGACAAGGGTAAAGAATTGGATTCCGGACCCATCAAAGGAATAAAGGCTCCAGAAACTCCGCTAGCATTTAGTCAGGAGCCCTGGAGGATGATATCCCAGGAAGAAGAACACACCGAGAGAGAATCAAGCATTGCAAAGACTTCAAACTGGGTTTGAGTCAACTTAGTCTGAACCGAACTATAGCTGACCCTTAAACAACATGAATTTGATCTTGTATCATGGAAAATCTTTTGGAAACTTGCAGCAAATTTGAATTTTTTCTGATGAATTGCATAGTCTAGAAATAATGAAAAAAATTAGAAAAAATTTGCTAACTTTGACATTTTGTGTGAACACAAAATATATTAGGTGATAGTCTATTTTGTCATTTATTAATATATAAACAAATTTACTATAAAAACTTAAAATTTATCAACACTTATGCTCATACAGACCATATGTGGCATCATTCATAGTCGTGTAATGAGTAATGTAAACAAACATAAAGAGGCAGTATTAAATCGTCACTGTAAAATTTACTTGTGCGTGTTATGTGTACACTGTGATCATTTCATTGCCACCTCCTGTTGCTATTCTAGTGAATTCAAGTATTTCTTGAATTGGCTTAAAATGCTGTGTGATACTAATCATCTATATGTGAGCAGTTCCTTTTCCCAGTAAATTGCTTATGATAATAAAAAGTGATGTCTTACAGTTCTTGCATATTTTCCAACACTTCTAGTATACACATCTATGAAATATGTGCTCATCAATTTGTTTATGCTATTGGTAAGTCTTCCAGTAACCACACTTTGGGGAAGTCAGAGTCATATGTGGATATTCAACTTCACAGGGTTCAGCACCCTACCACTGTGCTATTTAAGGGTCAAGTAATCTGGCTCGCTGCAGGTTGTCCAAGGATAGGTATATTCTCCCTGGAGGAAGATAATATTATCCATAGTTTCTGCAAAATTCACACAGAAGTACCCTATACACTATTTTAAATGACCTGATCATACCAGAAAATAGAACCAAGACAAAAAATTCACAATACCAATACTAATTAACTCAGATAGCAGAGTTATCATACAGATTTTAATGGGAAATAAAACTCAACAGCCTAGGATGTCAACAGCTGTCAGTCTCTTCTGTAGTCATAGTAAGATGCTGGAAAAAAAAAAAGAAGAAAAGAACAGAAATGTATTCCAAAAGTGGGAATTCTAGGATGAAAATTGTAGAAAAATTAAACAACTGAAGTGAAGATGTCATAAAGGGCTTTGACTAGGAGGGTGGACTAGTCAAAGAGAGAACTTAAGAACTGAGAGATAGAATGGAAAGTAGCCAAGAGTGATGAATAGAGAGAAAAGGGATTGGAAAGTATAAAACACAACATAAAAGGTTTACAGGACATGATTTTTAAAGAGCCTAAAGTACATGTAATTGGTGTCCCAAAAGGGAAGAGGAAAAGGAAAGTAAGAAATATTTTAAACAATAATGGTTAGAATTTTCCAAAACTTAAAAAATAACAGTCATGGATTAATGCTATAGAAATGTTATAAACCTAAGTGAAAGTGCTGCAAAGAAAAAACATATCTGTACACATAACAGTAAAATAGCTGAAGCCAAAGACAAATAGAAAATCTTAAAGACGACATGAGGGAAATCACATCATATTCAAGAAGGATAAAAAAGAACAATAAAACTGATATTTCTTTAGCATAAAGACGGAAAGCCAAAGTAAATGAAAAGAATCTTTAATACATTGAAAGAAATTGCCAAACTAGAATTTCTTACTCAGCAAAATATCCTTCAAAAGTAAAGATTAAATAATTAGAAAATACAATTTTAATTACATAGCAAATGTTTAAGACAAACCAAACTGAAGCTATGGAAAATTTCTGCAGTAAAAACCACAAACATTCATTTCAAAAAACTAAGGAAAGAAATCAACAAATAGGAGATGGTCACATCCTTGACTTAGGAGACCTTGTACAGCTAACATGTCAGTCATTCCAAAATAACCCATCGATTCACTGAAAGCCTAAATGAATCTCAGCGTTGTTTTAGAAGTTAATGAACTGACTCTAAAATTTTTACCGAAATGCAAAGGGCCCAGCAGCAGTCTTAAACAGTAAAACTAAAGGCTTTACAATACATCAATACTTACAATGAAGGAATTGTGCTTAAGCTAGAATATATCGCTACTACGAGGACAAATGGGCCAAGGGCATATAGTAGGATACCATATCAGGTCCACACATATGTGGTCAGCTAGTTTACAAGAAAGGTAATATTGCAGTAGAGTGAGGAAAGGATGGCATTTTTAATAAACTGAGCTAAGCAAATTGGATTTGTACATGAAAAAAAAACCAGACTCCATACTTTACACAAACAGCAATTTCAGATTGAACGTGCTATCAGTTCTATTAGAAAACATGAGATGTATTTTATGATTTGGAAATAAACCTTTTTTCAAAAGGATATGAAAAGCATTACGCTAAAAAAAAAGGTTAATAAATTGCACTTCATTAAAATTGTTTCCTTTCATGAAAATAAAACATTAAGAGAGTAAAGAGGTACCATAATAGAAGAACTTATTTGCAATATATGTATCTGACAAAGAGCTTCTATCTAAAACATATAAAGAGCTCCTAAACAAGCTCAAGATACACACATACAAATATTTTTAAAGGAGTAAAAAAGAACAACAACACAAAGAGCAAATAAGTTCATGGATATGCTGCTTAATATTATTGGTTATCAAGGTTGGTATGAGATAATATTACACACCCAGCAGGAGGGATACAATTTAAAGGAAAATTCAAGTGCTGATGAAGATAGGAAACACCATTGGTGGTGGGGAGTGTAAAATGATATTACCACCTAGGAAGCTCATGATATATATGAAATAAACTAAAGCTTATAATATATATATATATCTACAGCAGAACAAATAAATTATGGTAATAATAACAGGTAATGTCCTGTGGTGGAATACTATGCAGCAATGAAAAGCAAAACTTCAGCTCTCTACATAAGCCAAAATGAAGCTCACAGATACAGTGTGAAGCAAAAGAAGGAACAAAAAATTCTAATATGTTATTCTATTTATATACTTAACATGTTATTTTCAAAATAGTTTAAAACTACTCTAACTTACTGAAGGTTAGAGTAGAGGTTACCTCTGAGCAAGAGTTATTGACTTGGGAGAGTAGGAAAAGAGCAACTGCTGTTAATGTTCTAAATCTTCATCTGGGTGGTGCTTACAAAGGCATATTACTGTACGTAAGCTAAACCTCAATAAAGAGATTTAAAAACTGAAAATAAAACTGAAGGCAAAGTAGACATTTCCATAGTAACAATTAAGAAAATTAATCACTCACAGACTTGTGTTTAACAAAATACTAAAGGGAATTGTTTTTGTTTTGTTTTGTTTATTTCAGACAGAAGAAAAATGATCCCATATGTAAATCCAGTAATGCAGGAAAAAATGAAGAGAAAAGAAAGGGTCATTTGCATTATGTGGGTAAACCTAAAACTAATAATAATAATAACAACAACAATAATGTCTCCTGGGAATTAACATGTGATGAATTAAATGCATGACAAAGTGAAAAGGAAGGAGGGGGATAAAGAGCCAGAAAGTGTTCAAAGATCCTAGCATTGTTTGGAGAAGGAAAAGCTCTAATATAAACTCTCATGTGAAAGACACATGTTGTCATATCTGCATTGGTCACCCAGAGAAGAAGAAAGAATGCACAAGTAATACGCTTTCAGAGAAGGAAACAGTATGTTTTTAAAAGGAAAACTTTTTAAAATACCTAAAATAACTAGATGAACTAGAAAAAAGAGAGCCACCTAGCAAGCCGTGTAGATAGGAATCCAAACATATTAATAGTCACATGAAATAGAAATGGTCTACATATCTTTCACTAAAGATATTAAGAGGTACAGTGTCATCCCTGTCAGGTGTTGTTAACCATGCCACACCCCTCACAAAGACCACAACCCTGCAGGATATCCATAGCACTCCCTTCCCATGTTGTCTCTCTCCCCACCTCCCCACCCTAGTGGCTTTAATTCTATATTCAGATTTCTAGGGTCTGTTGTCAACTTGGCTTTATTTAACCTTTGTTTTTATATTCCACATACCAGTGACACCATCTTTCTCCTTCTGACTTATTTTGTCCAGCATAATTCCCTCTGGTCCCTTCCATGTTGTTGCAAATGGCAAGAGTTTGTCTTTTTTACAGCTGCGTAATATTCCTTCTTCCTAATCCACCCATCTGTCTTTGGTCACATAGGCTGTTTCCATAGCCAGGCCTCTATAAAAAATATAATGAACACGGGAATATGCAAATCCCCTCAGCTTAGTGTGTTGGCATTCATGGAGGTGATACCTAGGAGGGAGATTGTTGCATTGTATGCAGGTGTCGTCTTCATGTTTTGAGAAACTTCCATGCTGTTCTCCACAGAAGCAGGACCAGTCTACATTCCCTCCCAACTGTCTACATTCCCCCCCAACAGCTCCCTTTTGTCCACAAAGATGAATTATTTTGATTCTTCTGTTTTACAATATATATTTAATAGTCCGTATCAAGAGATTAAAAAATTCATACTTGCTTTCATTTTTAAATAAGCATTTGAAAGGTTAAAATGAGACTCCAATAAATGAATTGAAACATGCTTCTCTGAGGTTGCCACATACCTCCATTTTAGAGAGCGCTTTACAGACAGAAGAAATCCAATTCCAAATGAAGCTATCTTAGGGCCCTTGAAATGCTAATTCACAAGTCTTTTCTCCTCCAAGGGAATTTTTATTTAAAAAGAATCACCAGAGGAAAGAAACTCTTGTCCTGAAGGCCTTAATAACTCTTGGTGGGATTTTCAGCCAGAAGGTAAGAGACTAACTGACCTATTTGAGAAGGTAAAAGTATGGTTCACACTCACATGGATAGGCCATGGGAAATCCTCACATATACATCATTACCACATTTTCCTAAATTTCAAGTGCATTTTATCTAGTCCCCTCACACACTCAGCCTGTACCAAAATGGCCACACAAACCAGGGTTAGGATAGAAGCTTCAAGACCCGATTCAAGAGCCATGCTCTCTGCAGTCCAACCCAGCACCTGCACTGTGCAGGCCACGGTCCCTCCATCTCTGGCCTCAGTTTCATCATGTGTGAAATGAAACTAACCATGAAAACCATCATGCAGGGTATTCATGCTACGACCAGTGGATGAGTTCATCTAGTTGTAGCATCTGAAGCAGGAGAACCTAGACCTCTAAAATACAATGGTGTAGGCCTGCGTTACCTCAAACAGATGAATGAACGAGTAAATAGTACGTCAGAACATTAAAAAACAAAAAGCATAGATCCAAGGGGTGTGAGCTATGCCTTTGAGTCACTGCAGCTTTGCAACCCAATGTTACCTCAACATATGAAAATAAAATTGAAAACCACAAATGAGGGAGAAAAATGAGTTAACCTAGAAAGTGAAATTGGGCTTAAAGGGGGCAGAAGTCGCTAACCAACAAACGATAGGTCTGCATCACCCGCGTGCAGCAGTTACCACTCAAATGCACTTCAACAACTGGTTTTATTAACAAGAGAAAATAACCAGGAAAACAAAAAGTCCTTACTGCCACAGTGGCATTTATCTTACCCCAGTCACCATTTTCAGTCCCAAAGTTCCCAAAAACACATGTCCAAGATGGTGCTCTTTGCCCCTCCACACCTGAGGCAGGCACTCTGCAAAGTCCAGTCTTTCTCCAGCATCTTCCCTTCACTTCTCCAGTATTCTGAGCTGCTCCACTTCTCTAAGTCTCTTTAAATTTTTTCCATAATTGCTGATGTACAAATCAGCTTTCCAAATCCCTGGGCATCTCCAGGTACCAGCTCACTAGGCCACCTTGCTGTGGTGCCACACTCTCCACACCGGCCACTCTTTGGCCGGTCACTATGGCTCCTTGCCACCACCAGCTCACTCTTCAGAGTGTTTCCCCTAGCCAGGCCACATGGGCCTGATCTCTTGGTCTGCCATTCTCCTCTCCTCCCTTTCCTTTCCTTCTCCCCCCCCCCATCTCCTTTCTTTTATCTCTACCCTCTCTTCCCACTTTCTATTTTCTCTCGCAGTTCTTTCAGACTCTGCCTGCCAGGGCATTTTGGCACCAATAGAATTTTCAACTGTGTCACTACCCTATATCAAAAGGACTCAGGTCTGTACACATGGACACCTCTCAGCAAGTGTCAGCTCCCTGAGCACCATTCAATCTTGATCCAGTCTCAGGAACAACAGGCTCATCCATCGAAGCACCTGCCAACCAGCGCCCTGCCCCCACATCATCCGTGATCACCAGTGCTCCAAGTGGTGGCTATGGAAAGCTGCAAGATTCTGATATCATTTCCAAGTATGATTGAGATTCCATTTCACAGAGCTTTCATGTACTGTGACTTTTATTGGGAGCAGACCCTGAATATTCAGAATTTGTACAAGGAATAAGAAAACAGAATTAATTAGATCCTTTAATTCAATAAAATGCTGAGTGTCATTGCTATTGACTGGAGAGAACAGAGTCTGTATCTGACACCACTCAGGAGTCTTGAACATGCTTTCATTAGGCACCATAGAAAACTCTAGATTGCTAATTAAAGTTCTAGAAACAGATCATGCCATTCCTGGGACCACAGCCTCCACATACTGTTAAGTATGGTACGCAACATTAACAGTATTACATACTATTAGTACTCAAATCTTCACTAAAAGGCATCTTTTCACCACAAGATTCTCCTTTCAAAAACACCCCAAAATGTGCTTTCCTCTTGTAAAGCATTGTCTATTGTCAACAGATATTTACATTTCCTTTACAATGCTTCCTTTAAAAAACAAAACATTATTACCTTTTGTTTTAAGCTTACCACCCTGCTACCTATTATTTTATAATAATTCACTTGGGTTGTTAACACCTGCTGTGTTTTAGAGGCGTTAACTATCTGGTCTCTCTCATTATGTTGAACTAGCAAATGATTAGATCCTGAAAATGGACAGTTTTTCAGAAATTAAGTTAAACCGTCCGTCTGAATTCAGCTGTTTTGCACATATCAGCTTATATACCATGTAAATTTCAGGTTATCCTTTGTGAGACTGGAAAATAATTCTCTTTGCCAATTCTTGAATTATTTTTGTATAATTTATAGGCAAGGAAAATATTTTATACTATCGTAAATGCTCACTTTATTAAAGACATTGACTTATTTTAATAATCATTATCTAAGAATACACATTTTGAGCTTTTTCTGTGAATTGTGGCTTTCTCTCTCTAAGCATTTATTGTTGGGTTAATTTTTATTAAGTAGATGGTCCAAAGGAAAATAGAGAACTATGGGATCATTGAGAGTAATATTTAATTAAGCTACCGCTATCATTTCTGCTTTATACATTAAGAAACTGAGTCACTGAGGTTAAGACACAGAGCCAGGAAGAGTCAGAGTCAAGATTTGAGCCCACACTATTTTCAGAGCTTATACTCTTAACCACTATGCTCTACTAAACACACAACCATCAATAAAATCATTATAAATTGTGGTGATATTAAAAAATACAGGGCAAAGATGTAATGGTTACTATTCCTATGAATGTATTGAATCTACTCTAAAGGGGATAATCGGGGAGGGCATTTCTGATCTGACAGATGGGGCAGCTGTGTGAAGAGCAAGAAGAACACTCCAAGAATAACAGCAGCATGTACAAAAGCCCTGGGGTCAGTGCAATTGACACCCAGTAAGTGGGGAGTAGCCCAAGATCTAGTTAGAGAAGCCGGTCAAGGTCACGTCAAGCATGTGAACTTGAAGACCTTGTTAAGGAGGAGCCCTAGTACCTAGCTCCAATGCCTAGCATGGTGCCTGGCACACAGTAGGTAATTGGAATGGATGGAGGGATCCTGAGGTGGAGCTACCATTAACCTTGTTTCAAGTCTGAATCAGTTTTGGTGGGGACTAGGGACTAAGAAAGAGAACAGGATCGACTTAAAACCAGAGGACCAGTTGGCTTTGATTAGCCCACACATCTGCAAGGAGCCATCCTTATGTGAGCCAGGATCAGCACTGACAGACGGGTGCACACAAAACATCTGGTTCACTTCCAGCTCAAAACGGGAATTTTCCATCACCACTGGTCACTGTGGTTCTACCAGTCCCCAGGACCTCCATGGAGCAGGCATGTCGATGGGATCAGGTCAGAGAGCCAGATCTGCCAGCACAGGCTGCTCTTTTTCACAACCACCGCCCAGAGGTGTGTCTGCAAGGTGGGCCAAGCCTTAGGTCTAGCACCTTGGGACAAGATTTCCTAATTTTGTCAAAGCTAGGCTGGAATTCAGTTGGATTTTCCTCCAGATACATGTGAGACTGTGAGCCAGCAGCCTCCCTGGCCTGATGGTGGAGGTCACGGTCTGCACCCCATCCCAAGGTCCTCCTACTCTCCCTTCAGCCGTGACCTTAGCTAGCCTCCGACCAAGTCACCTTGATCGTGAATGCATGCAGCCCTCTTGCCCTTGAAGCCTTCAAGCATGGTTCCGTGACTGTCTTTAGGAGCCCTCCCCCCGCCCCTGCCACCCCCAGGACTCTCTAAGTGCCTGAAGCATTCCAGATCTGAGCCAACAAGCACTTAGGGCCCCAGCATCTGACGCAATGAGACCCACACACAATGGCTGGACCCCCCTCTGACCACCAGCTCACTCATCACCTCCCATCAAGCTCTCCCTACAATGCATCGTCAGTGACAAGTTGGCCTTCTCAAGGGGCTCCCTGAGAGTCACTCAACACCTTCCTTTGGCACTCTGCTCCCTCCTGGTTATAGAACACAAGGAGAGGGGAGGTCCAGGCCCTTGCTCTGATGGGGCCCTGTCTCTGAATGTGCTCGTTAACTGCCGGATCACTCAAGCAGTAACCTAACATCAAATAAACCCTGCCACAGGCCTTCACGCACGCCCACCTTGCTGTGCTCACAGGAGGGGTCGGAGGTGCAGCCAGAGCCCTGCCTTGCTTTGGGGGGACACCCGGGGTGACATCAGGCCAGCTCAGCAGGAGCTGAAGGTGTCCTGATCACAGATTGTTTTGAACCTGCTGGACGTTGGCAGAGGCGGAGCCTTCAGAAAGCAGGTTCAGGGAATTCGTTTCTGAGTCCCGCGACCCGTTGAGTTGCATCCTAGCCAACTGAGCATTTGTTTGGCAACGTGATGGTCCGACGACCCTCAGGCAGGCCCTGCTCAGCTTCCTGCTGCTGCATGTTCTGCTCAGAGGACCAAGCTGTTGGAAGGTGAGCAGAGCAACACCTGTGTGTCATTCTGCTGGTTTATCCGTGTTGGCAGGAGGAACCTTCTTTCTCGTGCCTTCGTCATGGTTGGGAATCAGGTGCACTGGGTTCAGAGACAGCAGTCAGCACCAAAACCTTCTTTTCCAAACGTCTCTGAAAACGCTGCTGTGACGTGGAGAACGTGTGGCTCTGATGAAGTGAGCCCCGTCCCGGTGACTCTGGCGCGGACAGGACACAGGGGGCACCAGGACGCCGTCCTCTGCTGACATCTTCATGACATCAGAGAATGGCATTCCATCGCAGGGTGCTCAAAACATGGTCAGCTTCTTGGAGTGAAGAGGATCTCGTGCTCTTTACTGCAATGAAGGAACTGTTCCTGCTCCCCTGAAAGCCCTTAATGACTTAATAGCATTTAAAACACACCCTGCTGAGTCTTTAATGACATCAGGCTACTGTCCCAGTGAAATTAACTAAATTGCAGCTCCAGCAGGAGTGACTGAGGTGGGGGGGAGGGGGGTTGGGCATGAAACATCTGGCCCTCATTCCTGGCAATTGATGATGGATGGAGGCTTATTAATAAAAGCCAGCTGAGTGCTGGGGACTTGTCTTTTATGTTTATTTTGTGTCCTAGATGTATGACAAGGCCTGATCCCCTTACAGTGTGATTACAGAAGTGAGGATTTTTTTGTTCTTGGTAAACTTCAGGTTGGCCGTGTAAAGTTTATTTGGCTTCCTTTAACAACCTACCTACACGGAGCTGTAACCTGCTAATTACCCCATACTGGGGGAATGAATAATCATTTTTTAGGCTCTTTTCTTCAAAGAGAGAGAAAGAGAGGACAATATTTTCTCAGACTGCCCTCCCTGGTATATTTCTATAAATGACAGGATTGAAAATAAATAAACAGAAAGAAAGAAGGAAGGAAGGATGGAGGGAGGAAGAGAAAGAAGGAAGAAAATAATTTTTTATTTTAAATAATTTATATATATATATATTTCACATCATTGTGATTCCTGGGGGTCACCCACCACCTCCCCTCCTGGGAAGGAAATATTAAGAGAAAGAAAAAAGGAAAGAAACAGTAAACTCTTAAGAATATATTTAAAAGAACAAATATTATGTTGGGCGCTTGAATATGAAAATATCATAACTAGACTTAGGAGAACTTCCATACCAAATGGGGACATCTACAGGGGCTAGAATAACATGTGACTTGGCATATAATAAATTTAACAAACATAGAATATAGAAAGCAAAAAAATCATCCACTTCAGAATTACCTGGGTAGTTGGATCTTTTTTAATTTCAGATTCTAAGCAGAGTGACAACTAGGAGGTTTGGTTTTTCCTTCCAAATCTTGTCAGGGAGAAAGCGATTCTTATTTACCTAAATGCCTCCGTGCCGAATCGCTCTGGAAGTGGCATTTCATTTAAAACATGTCTTCACAATCACTCACATAAGCACATCTCTGACCGATAACGCCATAGATCAAGTGAGAAGAAAGAAGGCGAACTGACGGCGAAACCCAGGCACCGGGGGAAGCGCAGACATTTCAATTACCTCGGGATGACAGCGAGCAGCCAACCTCCCGCCTACGCCGGCCCCTGAACCCACATTTCAGAAACAAGTGCAAACTGGTTGGTTCCTGACCATCCACGTAGTGCATAGTCCAAATACTCACACTCCTGCCAACTCCGCAAGAGAACGTTTAGTCTGGGTCTTTGCCTGTGAAATGAAGAGGGCCGTGGAAGCCATCCATTACAGAGATAACCAAAGTTATTAAAAATTCCTTTGACCCAATCGCTTGGCCATGGTAAGAAAACCTAGGTGGGATGGTGATCGTGTCGATCGCTCTGTCCTTTGTGCCTGAAAACTGCTGGCCAGGATTGACCCGGCAGGAACACGCTGTCTCAGGAATGCCCATGGCAGGCTGGCTTATCTTGAATTTATTTTCTTAAGGACGCGAACAAGAGTAGCAAGTGTGAACATCTGTCTCAACATAGAGTCGCAGGCTTATTTCCAATAGGGAATGTTTGCCTTCCAAATCCTAATGGGCTGAATTTGCTCTTATTTATTTTCTGTCGGCCCATCTCATGGCACCCCAAGGAGGGCGGGTGCTTTCAGAGCGCAGGGACTTGCAGGAACCCCTCAGCTTATTTTGATTACGTGGCTGTGAGTGATGCTGTCCAGTTCGGCTCCAGGCGGTGGGTCCTGCAGTAGGAGTCAGTTGTCCCTTCTAAGGATGGCTCGGCCCACCCCAGCCCTCAGGACAGCTAAGAAGAGCCCTCTGGGCCTGGAGGAAGGCCAGCAACGCTGTGCCAGGATTCATGGCAAACTTAGTCATCCAGGATCAGAGGCTGAAATCATGACTTTTTCTCAAACAAACTATGCCGGTGGCTTCTTAGAAAATATCCGGAATTCGGGCCGGGCACGGTAGCTCGTGCTTGTAAGCTTCAGCCTATGAAGCAGCCGGGGCTAGGAATCGCAGTTCAAGTCCCGCCTGGAGCCCATTGCGAGACCTAGTTCCACAAAAAATAGCTGGGTGTGGTGGCGCACACCTGTCATCCCAGCTACCTGGGAAGCTGAGGCTGGGGATAGCTTGAGTCTGTGGTACCCTGGGCAATGAGAGCCTGTGGTTCCACGGGCAAAAATAGCGAGACCTAGTCTCAATAAACAAAAACAAAAACAAAATGAAAATATCCAGAATTCAAAAGACACCTCTGCAAAGAGGACACACAAATGGCCAACAGCTGTATATGAAAAAAAATGCTCAGCATCATTTACAATCAGGGAAATGAAAATCACAATCAGAATGAGTTACCACCTCACACCGGTAAAAATGGCCCACCTATATTTATGTATGTGTGTGTGTATATATATATATATATATATATACATATATATATATGGGCATACATATATATATATATGGGCAACATCAAGTGTTGGCAAGAATGTGGGGAGAAAGGGGCACTCTTACCCTGCTAGTGGGAAGGCAAGTTGGTCCAGCCACTATGGAGAGCTGTGTGGAGGACCCTCAAACTACTGGAATTGGAACTTTGAGCCGTTTTGGGATTTGAACCCATGTCAGCCTCACGTCACAGAGCAGATAGCACACCAGAGAGTGTTAGATTAGCTTTATCATAGGTTCTAGTA
This sequence comes from Uropsilus gracilis, assembly GCA_004024945.1. NCBI lineage: Eukaryota > Metazoa > Chordata > Mammalia > Eulipotyphla > Talpidae > Uropsilus > Uropsilus gracilis. Next base: position 16,464 of record PVHY01011446.1, read on the forward strand.
GCTAACAAATGTTGGAGCCCCTGGATTTATCTTCAAAGACTTTTTAATAATGAACAGGGCAAAAACTGGCAGCAAAGAAACGGGCACTTGAGTTTCTGTCTCGAGTTCTAATTCGCCCTTGTGTTCTCCTCCCACTTCCCTTCCCCCCCAGGTGATGCCAATCTTTTAGCCACCGCCTCCCAGGCCCAGCTGAGCCCACTCTCACATACGCACATCCACTATGCCAGGTGTGCATGATCCTGGGGCGCTCCCAACACCACAGGTGCTGGTCATAGAAACTAATGGTGGGAAAAGCCTGATCAATTCATGTTCCCTGCACAGATGCCATGCAAATACAGGCCACAGTTGCTTCTGACTTTCAAATCACAGTGATTCGATTATTTGGAACATATTCTGGAAAGGCATTTGTTGTGTATCTGGAATTTAAACCTCGTAGGGCACCTGCCTGCCATATGCCAAGAGGTCAGGGCTGACATCTGAGCAAGGCTGGACAGGGAGGCATGAAGGGCAAAGTGGTCAAAGGGCAGAACGATCCATGTACCTGATGTAGGTTACTCATCCTCCTGAGGTCTGGCACAGGGTGGGGGAGGGCTGGCTGGTTACATGTGGTCACATGTGGTCACATGGAGGGAGCTGAGGATTCCAGCTGAGGGATGGCTCTCCCCGGGAGTTCCTGTTGTAAAGTCTGTGTTCTTTCTCTGGTTTTGCTAATAGATTTAAATGGTTATGTTGACTTTATCCCTCTCTTCTCAGCGATGTAAGATATGCGTTCACATCTCTCTTCACATCTCCCCTCCAGCTCATTCCTATGCACTAATGTACACACACGTACACACACACACACACACACACACACACACACATCATGGTGACCAAGTACTTTCAACCAGAGAGGAAAAAGACTACATCAGAAAGAGCATTTGCACCTGCTAGAGAGGGCTCACGTTGCAGAAACCCCCGGGCACCCTGACTACACTGCAGTTTGGACACTGACCTGAGAACCACACCATGGCCCAGGGGTGCCGGACAACATCCTGGTCTCAGGCTGTTCTGCAGTTCCTGCCCATCTAAAAGTTTGTCCCAGATCCCTTCCTCATTGGTCAATCTGAACACGTGATGCAGTGGCTCCTCCAATCACTTTCAAGCTTGGAAAGACGCAGAGTCAACCACTGGCCATGCTTGGTGGGGTGAAGTATGATAATGCAACAGCTACTGGCCCACCCCATCCAATGATGAAGAAGTCGCGCAGAATCTAGTATGCTGAAAGGCTGGCTCTGGACCATTTCTAGAACAGAATTGCCAGGATTTCATGACTAACTAGATTGTGAGGAGAGAACAAAGTGGGAAATAGACATTCTAGAGAATGAAGAAGTTTCCAATTTAGCCGACTAGCGAATTAGCTAAGTTTTCCAAATTAGCCGATTTCATGGTCTCACTGGCCAACCAAGACATAAAAAGAGAGGCTCAAGCTCAGGGTGGGAAGAAATGATAAGTTGGCTTTGAAAGTGTGTCTCTTGTGGGACTTTCCAGGCAGGAGGAGACATTCAGTAAGTAGCTGGATGTGTTTCCAAAACTTCAAAGAGAGGGGGATTTGGGAGCTGTCACCCTGGATGTAGTTACTCAAGTCCTGTGAGTAGATGGAGAGAAGAAGCCAAGCGGGGAGCGAGGGAGAAGCCCTGACATTTATGGCATGACCAGAGAAGGAAGAGAGCAAGAGAAATGGAGACAAACAAGAGTGAGAAAGGAGGGAGGTAAAATGAATTGCAAGAAGGGTCAGCAAGGCCATTGGGTTTCGCACTCAAGCCGTCATGGGCAGTGTTGCAACACTTGTGTGGATGGTGGTGGGAGCCCAAGACTGGTGAGCTGTCCTTTCCAGCCCTGTCCCCATTAACCTTTTGGTTCATGCCTCGGGAGAGGTCATCACTTCATCTACTCCCCAAATGCTCATCAAGCACACACTACGCCAGGCACATCCTAAACAAAAAGTTAGCAAGCTACTAGACAACATGGAGCTGACGGGCCGAGATCCATGCTGGTGGGGAGTGAAAAGCATCTGTATATTTGATACACAGAGCCAGGGCTAAGACAGCATATTGGCAAGCCACACGGATTGTTTTTGCGGCCCAATGAATTAGCAAATGATAGTGAATGCTACGTCTCTCTACTTCCAGGAAACTGTCAGTCTAAATTAGAAGAAAGTCTGGAAAAGTCATTATTTTTAATGACAAGTAGTTTAATAACTCTCAAGTACTGAAATAAATCATACTTTCTACCATCATGGCCACAGAGCCTCTTTCAGGAAATGCTTTATGGGAAATGTGCTCTGATATGCAATGAATATATCAATTGGTTAGCAATAAATTTTGTTTCGATGCTGTTAAAGTCTTTGCTTTCTTTGGTAGATTAAGCATCTCCCAGTGATGTCTTTCAGTGTTCATTGTAGTCAAGTATCCAGAAAAGAAAAAAGGCCTTGAAGTGAGGCTGACATGGGTTCAAATCCCAACATGGTCACCTGTCAAGGATATGCCTCAGGGGAACTGTTTAACGCTTGAGCCTCAGTTTCCTGCTTTGTCAAATAGGCACAATAATATCTGTGTTAGGAATCCCGTGTGGGAAAGAAGAATGAGACGGAAGAGAGTGATAGCAATCTGTGGGGCCAGCCCACAGAACAGGGATCCCGGGAAGCATGTCCAGGTCCAATTTAATGAAGTTATGAAGCCCCTTATATACCCAGGCAAAGAAAGGTCACAATGATGTAATGAGGAAGTAGCAACCTGATTCCCAAAGGTGTACATGACACAAAGCAGGGAGGATGTGGGGAAGAGTGATAACAGGAGAATTTACTTGTGGGGGTAACAGTCTTCATTAATTGGTCATATGTCTCTTGGGACATTCCAATGAGGCCAGGAAGCTGGGTTACAGGTGAGAGATGTGTTGAAGACCCCATCTAGTGTGCCAGAGGGGACTAGAAAAATAAAAAGTATTCTTTTTATCTACAGCATATCTCTCAACCTGCGTCCATGCCCCACACTCTGTCCTAAAAGATTATTAAAATGAAATAGGGACCGGGCACGGTGACTCGTGCTTGTAAGCTTCAGTCTATGAAGCAGCCGGGGCCAGGGATAGCGGTTCGAGTCCCGCCTGGGGCCTGTAGCGAGACCTAGTTCCAAAAAAAAAAGCTGGGCGTGGTGGCGCGCGCCTGTAATCCTAGCTACCTGGGAAGCTGAGGCTGGGGATGGCTTGAGTCCGTGGTAGCCCGGGCAATGAGAGCCTGCGGTTCCACGGGCAAAAATAGGGAGACCTAGTCTCAAAAAAAAAAAAAAAAGAAAGAAAAGAAATAATGTAGTTGTTGCAAACCAGTGCAACGTAATCAAACAGTCCCAAGGGGGAGGGTAAGGGTAAGGGTTAACGTTGAGTCAAGAAGACCCCAACAGAAGTGGCACACAGCCTCCCTCTCTCTGGACTGAGGCCCTGGTTTATTTTGAACCAGACTTTAATAGTCGCCAACAATCAACAACAAAGGGGTTTACCCTGAAACTTCTCAAGTCATGGCCAAACCTACTCCACCTGAAGGTGGTATCCAGCTAAGCAAACATTCAACAACTTTATCAAGGCAGGCCAATAATGAGAGCACACACAGCTCCCGACATGTAGTCATTGGCACATGGTTCACACTGAATGTGCTCATCATGCATGTTAACTGCTATTAGTCTCAGACACTAAGATAAACAGCCTCGGTGTTGGGTGCTGAGGTCTTGCTGGGGTTCCAAAGACAGTATTTAGTGGAGACCTATGGTGGAGAAAGGAAAAATGAGATGGAAGAGAGAGGGTATCTTGTGTTACCATAATAACAGGTAGGGCGAGCAGCTAAAGGGAAGTCTCATCAATTGCTAGCACCCTGGTGGGTCAGCTATTGCCTTCCCTCATTTTGGGGATCCACCTAGAGCACAGACAACACATGGGAAGCACAGGAGGAGGCCGCTTCACCAAGTGTCAGGGTCAAAGTGACAGGCAGGGATGCATGAAGCAATGCCCAAGAAGGCAAGGTCAACCCTACATCGCTCAGCAGCCAAAGACCTGGTTTGAAGAGCAGGGGAGAGACCCAGTGTGAGTGGTGACGGCCTTGGTGCCACATTCAGAACTGCACTGGCAAGAGAAGGGGACAGATATCACAGGACCAAACCTTGATCACCAAAAACTTGTTGCGTCTTTTCCTGATTAAGAAAATGAGGAGATTAAGAAGAAAAAAGTACAATATCATTTTTGTTGTTGTTCTACAGGAAGGCAGATCGAATCCCACTGAGCATTGTGGCACCAAATTTTTATTTTCCCTAATCATTTTAACATATGTGTTGGGCATCTGAGATGAGCAAGGGATGGTTCTAGGCTTCTTGAGGAGGGGAGGGGAGAGGAAGACCTAGCTTCTATACTCTGAAGCTTCCCGCATTTGGGGGAGTCCCTGAGAATGCTGGGACAGAGCGGGAATGCCATCTAAAATTATGGTTGTTTTGATTTGCTTTTAGTCACAATGTAACCAAAGCTAAATGGTTAAATTGCTCTCAGGCCTGACAGAGCAGAAAGTTGAAAAATAAAAAGAACTTATCTTTCCCTCTGGTCAGCGATTCTCACAGGCGAGTGGCAGCAACAACCTTGAGCCAGCTCCAAGGCCAACTAGAAACTGAAAACAGAGAGGGAAGAGGTTGTCCAGACGGGCATCTTGGGAAAACTGAACCCTGGGTTTGCTTCTTTTGACCTTGGACCCTTATCCCCTGAATTACTGCCCTGCCCTTTGTCTCCAGAGGATTATTAAAAGGATAACCTGTAGCAACCAGTCTCATCTCCAGTTGGTGAGAGAAAGCACCCACTCCCCCACGGGCCCCAACCCCTATCAGGAGGCATGTCCAGAGGGTGGACCTGCCCCTTGCCCCTCAGGGATGAAGAACGAGGAGTAGGATGCAGACAGAGACACGTCACCAGCCTGGTGACCAGAAGTCTTTGCATGTGTCCTGTTCACCCTGGCTGGGCTCCTGTTCATTCCTTTGTACAGACAAAACCAGAAAATCAGGCAAAGCCAGCTGACACCCAGATGGTGGAGAGTAAGACCAGGGTGAAGCCACCACCTCGTCACCATGGTGGAAAGACGCCTGCCAGCCAGGACAGACCCTGCCAGGACCACGCTGGGGACAAAGGCCGTGACTGCACTTCCCAGCAGCCCTGCCCACTTCTCTGAAATCCCCCAGACTGACCCAGGCCTGCCCCCTCAGAGTCTTCCCCCTCACAGAGCCTGCTCCTCCCGGGTTCAGGAGACAGCCTTCGTGCCAGCGCCCGCCCAGTCCTCAACTTTGCCGCTTCCTGAGTTAGCCCGAGACCCCTGTGGCAACAACAGGCTTCTTCTTTTACCTCAGCCGTGATAGAAGACACGCGATGTTTCTTCCTGAGTGAAGGGAAGGCGGGTTTTGAGAGGCAGGAGACATCTGCGGTTGCTTGGCAACTCTGAGGACGTCCCTATGACCACAGACCAGGCCCAGCAACAGCCGCCGAGGGAATGAATGAATGCGTGAGTGATGATGGCGTCCAGACCAAGGACTCCTGTGCAGAAAGCAGGAAGCTGATGCAGGGGGATGGCGAGAGGGTCCCGAGCTCTGGGTCTGCCTCTGCAAATGCAGTCTACAAGGAAGGGGGAGACCAGGCCAGGGGCCCCTGAGAAGCCAGTCCCTGCTGTCTGCGTGGACTTCTGCGTGGTCCCTGTCCTCAGCAAACTCCTGGGGTCGTAGCATGATGCCCTCGGCTCAAGCCAAGGACACAGAGACAGCGTGACAGGCTCTGGGAGCACGGAGAGATTGAGGCCCCCCTCTGTGCCCACCCCACCGCCCTCCCCGGGGATGGAGAGACCAGCAGCAGCAGCAGCAAACGTCCAGGGAACAGACAGGAATCTACTCCCTGGAGACGCTCAGCCGGCGACTCCAACCCTCCTGGGTGATGCGGCAACAGACTGAAGACAAGCTCTTTCTCGCACTTAGGGTTCGAGTCCTGAGCACCAACAACGTCCACAGACCTCAGAGCTGATGTCTAAAGACCACTCGAGCAGGCTGCCGCCCGGGCCCAGCACATAAGCAGCGTCCCCCAGTGGGAGTGGGGTGGCACCCACACGCGTCCCCAAGGCGTCTGCCAGCAAAGTCCAGAGCCCGGCCAGGGCCCCATCGACTTCTACTGCCGCTGCCGGCAGCCCCCAGTGTGGGACTCAGGACAGATGAGCCGGTGGGCGAGAGGCTGGAGATGACCTTGGAAGAACCACACACGCACAGGCTGGAGGGCTCTGGGTGGCAGCGAAGGAGCTCGTGAGTGGGGAGCGCCCGTGGCCCGTGGGAGAGAGAGAGAGAAAGCGCCCTCCACACCAGATTGCCCATCTTGGGACCTGGGCGCTGGGGCCCACAGCACGGGGTCACACTCGCATGGGGGGGGTTCCTCCCTTAAAGGGGAAGGTGAGAGAGACAGAAGGCCCCGCACAGGCTTGGCAGAGCGAATGGAGGCAGCCGCTTTCCATTTTGGCACGAGACTGAGCCCATACCCGGCCAGGCCGCCCCTCAGCCCCTGGGCACCCAACGCCACGGGGTCTGCAGGGAGGAGCTGGAGATGCAGAGGAGCCAGGTCTGCAAGACTAGGTGGCATCTCAAGCCCACGAAGGTGGTAGACCGTCTCCCCCTCAGCCGCTGCGCCCCTCCCAGGCTGGCGTGACAAACCACCCACTGAGATGGGCTTCAGGATAAGGGCTGGGGATGGGGCAGGCTGGGCTCAGGGGGGACCCACACATCTGAGGACTGGGGGGAGCAGCAAGGCGGAGACCCCCCCCAAGCCAGCCCCAGCTCAGCACTGGGGCTTCCTGCTTACTAGCAGGTGCCCTGAGATACCCTGCTCGTTGCTTTGAGCCTCAGCTTTCCCGTCTGCACACCAGAAACGATGCTGGAGGCTTCACCCTGGGCCTGCGGTTAAAGGCGCTCGCACAGGTGAAGCAACCTGGAGCGACCTTGGCACAGAGGACGCGCTGTCCCTCTCATGGGGCCTCCAGGGGAAAGTCGGTCGGTGGGCTGTGAGGACCTCGGTGGGTCTGCAGATACAGACTGGCTTGTCGCTTCTCCAGCGCAGTCTCCTGCCACAGCGTGGGCCACTCAAAGTGAAGTAAACATGAAGACGGCCGAACTTGACTTCCATGGATGCCAAGGCAGCCGCGACAATTTGGCCCTGGCCCAGCCGGCCCACCCTGTAGCGCCTGCATGGGCAACAGAGCCGAGCTGCAGGGAGCCGGGCTCCAGTCCCATGGCTGCCACCTGCCCCTGCAAGGGACCCCTCTCACCTGCCACAGACGAGTCACGCAGCTCAACTCAGCCGTCCTTGAGCTGCGCCTGCACGAGCTGTTGTTGCATCACCTAAAGTGGCCCACCCGGAAGGAAGAAGGCCTGGGCTGGGGACTGTCACCCTCACCTGCAGCCACGGACAACAACAGAAAATCGACGGAATCGGAAAGGGGTCTGGCAGGATCTGTGGCTGGTGGTTGAGACTCCAGAAGATTCTACAACAAACCAAATGTTTCTGCATTTGGTTGGCAATGAAAGCAACATATGAACAGACACAAGGTCCACCTTGGTCTGTGCCACAGAGCGTGAGTAGCTGGCTAGCCGCAGCCACGCCACTGCTGTGTGACACACACCTCAGTCCGGCAGTGTGGGGGTTACAGCACAGCATTTTTTTTTTAATCCTTGCGAATTCTTCTTGTGGACCAAAAGCAGTATGGTGCATCGTCCTCACAGCAGCGCCCCTCCTGAGGGTGATGACAGCTTCCAGGAGCCATCACTGCTGACATCAGATTGGACAACGATAAACAGGCTACGCGTGTCAGGCAACCAGCCCTGCATGTGCAGCCCACAGCCCCGTGTTGTATGTCTGGAAGCTGCTAATAAAGGAGATTTTTACCATTCTCATGACAAGGGAAAAATTATAAATTCTTCTCTTAGCTTATGAATACGTATAATTTATCTAAATGATAATTATACTGTATAATTATCTAAATTATAATAAGTTATAATTTACTCTTAAATGATAAATAAAAATTAGGGGAAAAGAGAGTGATGGCCATGAAACTTGGCTGGGGATGATTTTGCAATATAGGTAGACACCAAATCACGATGTTGTCTGCCAAACACAAACACGATGTTCCGTGGCAATTATATCTCAGCACAAAAGGGGGGAGAATCGTGACCTTTGATGTGGTTCTTTCTTTTCGATTTCTTAACCTTTGCAGGAATTTAAAAAATAAAGTAATGCATAAAAATTAGACTCACTGTTTAGCTGCCAATCAGAGCCCTCCGCGTAACGGGAGTTTCACACCTGCGTGAGCTAACGGCAGTGACAAGAACGCCCTCATAGTTTGTGGCTTCACTGACTGAAAGGACAGCAACACTGCCTTATCTTCCACTCCTTCCGTTCCTTCCTCACAGACTATTCAGGAAAGAGACCAGGGCTAGATTCAAACAGGCCTCTGGATGATTGCAAGAATAGGCCTTCATAATCTAATCTCACCAAAACACCTTGTTTTTCACTCCTGAAAAATGCAACAACACCTGTTCCCAGAGGGTGTTTCTGACAGTCATGATGGAGCTGCAGTTTCCATCGGGGTGAGGGAGCTCGCTTATAAAGTTAGCACATGCGGTCATATTTTCCCCGAAAACTCCCACAATTGCCCACGGTTGTCCAATAGAAAACTAACGAGAGGCACATATGTAACTTCAAGTTTTCTGTTTGCCGTATTAAAAATGTCGAAACAGGTGAAACTGATTTTCATAATATATTTTATTTCATGTAACAGGGCCAAACTATTACCCCAACATGCAAAGGATATGAAAGACATACAAGGTTATTTTGCTACATTTTGTAGACCAACTGCAGACTAGTCATTTCAAGACCTTAGTAGCCTGGGGGATTGGACAGGGCAGCTGTGACCACTGTGAATGGAGAGGCCACGTCTCCATAGAGCAAGTCAACCAGGATCTCCTCCAGACTTGGAAGCAGTTCCTGTGACCTGAGTGGAAAATCACAGGTCATGGGAGGTTTGCATGTAGGGTGTCAGGTGGGAAACTGCAGGCGTCATCATCACTCACTGAGCAAGACGTTCCCGCTCCCAGGACAGCTCTTGACAGCCGGGGAAGGATGGGGTCCTTGGCCATCTGACACATGCTCAGATCCCCGGAGATGCTTGTGATTTGCTCAAGCCCTGTAGCTGAAATTACGAGCCGATGCGCCTTTGTACCTGTGTGTGTGTCCAACTCCAGCTCAGGGAAATCTGTGCGCTCCTGACACATATGACAGAAGCTAGACAATACCAAGGCAGCTCCCAGGGCAAACCCTGCCACCGTCACCTAGAAGCTCCGCAACCACAACAGACTGCTTCACTGCTGAAGCCTCCGTTCCTCATCTGCAAGACGAAGTAATAAAAACTTTCTGTTCACCAAGCACAGTGGCGCGCGTGCCTGTAAGCGGCAGCCTAGGAAGCTACGTCAGGGGCCAGAGATCGCGGTTCGAGTCCCACCGGGGGCATGAAGTGAGACCTAGTCCCAAAAAAATATAGCTGGGTGTGGTGGTGCGCACCTATAATCCCAGCTACCTGGGAAGCTGAGGCTGGGAATTGCTTGTGTCCATGGTACCCTGGGCAACGTGAGCCTGCTGTTCCATGGGCAAAAATAGTGAGACCTGGTCTCAAAAAAAACCCAAACAAATAAAAGCAAACAAACAAACAAAAAAACCTCTCTGTTCAGAGTTGCTCTGAATATTAAAGAAGCTAATGCTTAATAGAGCCCGGGACAGAAAACACACTTCATCCACCGCCCATTCTCCCGCATCAGTGCTGTGGAGAGCTGGGGATGACCGGCGGGCGCCACAGCGCCCAGCAGACAGGGTCCCCTGTGATGGAGATGAAGATCTCCCACTGCCTGACGCCTCTGCATGCCGACCCCCCACAGTGGCAGTCACCCCTGGAGCTTGTGTCATTCTCTCCAGCTCTTTCTCGGAAAGTGGAGGAGGGATGTCAGCTAGCGCCAGCTTGTCTCCTCCTGCCCCAGGAGCCCACGGAGCAGTGATGCTGTTGGGTGGGGCCGCAGCCCTGAGCTGGGAGGCAGGCCGGCCTGGGTGACACCCCTGCTCACAGATCACCGCCGTCCCCAGCCTGCTTGGGTGTTCGGACTCCAGAAAATGGATGCAAGTGGCTTTTGTTCCCTGCAGATGTGGCGAAGGAAAATCCAAATCCAAGGTTTCACACGGACGTGATGGTGATGGTGACCTTAGATGGTGACCCTCCAAGAAAGGTGAAGGTTATAGACTAATTCATCACAACCCCCTCCCCACCCAGAACACACGGGCACGCGCACACGTACATTTTTAACAACGAAGAAGAGGAACGTTAACCTGGGGCAAAAGCGTTTAATGAAACACCTGACAAATAAAGGGAGAAAATAAGCCAGGGCCAGTCAGCTCTTGCTCAGAGTTGTTGAGCAGTGTGGGCAGAAGCTGAAGGTATGTGACGCACCAAGTGTGTGTGTGTGTGTGCATGTGTGTGTACGTCCATGTGTTATTTGTGTATCCGTATGTGTCTGTGTGCTTCTACATGCAAGTGTGTGCCTGTGTTACATGTGTGGTATGCAATGCATTTGTGCATGGGATCTTTGATGTCTGTGCACACACGTGTGCATTTACATATTGACATGCTTGTGTGTGCATCACCATTGGTCCCACAACCCTCCTGCAGGAGGGGTGTGCTTGACTTTTTTTTTTGAGACTGGGTCTCCCTATGTTCCCCGGGGAACCCCGGACCCAAGCGATCCCCAGCCTCAGCCTCCCAGGTAGCTGGGATTACAGGCGTTCGCTACCACACCCAGCTGTTTTTTGAGACTAGGTTTCGCTATGTTGCCCCAGGCAGGTCTCGAACCTGTAGACTCAAGCGATCCCTTGTCTCAGCCTCTCCTTTCCTATGTTGGGATTAAAAGTGCACGCCACCGCTCCCAGCCCTACTTGACATTTCTTATTACTCCAATACCCCTCACAGGAGCAGCACAGAGGGGGAGATGCCAACTAAAGGAGCATTTTCTTGGAAGAAGACGTTAGATATTCTTTCCGTCCCCGCCCCTCTGCGCATAGCAAAGCAGGAAAGCTCACACCTGCTGCTGTGTGATCCTGTCCCGCGGGTTTCTCCGCCCCTATTAGTGATCGGGAAGCTGAATAATTCTTTGTTGGGGGACTGCCCTGCAAAGCATCAGATGAGGAACAACCGCCTGGTCTCTGCCCATTTCTCTGCCATCGTGACAACCAAAACTGCCTCCAGGCATTGCCCAATATCCCTGGGGCAAAAGTGCCCCAACTCAGGGCAACTGGCCCAGAGGGAGCGATCCATGGTCAGGGAGGACTTTTCCTTTCCCGGCCAGACCAGATGGGAAGAATCTCTGCTTTCAGGCGGACGCTCCAGCACATCTTTTTTCACTTCTGACAAAAGGACAGTTCAATTTAGTCAAGCAATGAGGAATGTAAAAGGCAGCCTGGCCTTCCAGCTTCAAAGATCATGAAACCTCTTATTTGTCCTCCACAAAGCAGCAATTTCTCACAAGGATATGTTCCTTTGACTCGCTTTTAAAAGTCAAGTACAGCTTGGCAACCACAGAGTACAGAAAATACAGGCTTTCTGCAAGGAGCAATTATTCAAAACCCAAAGACAAAAAAAAAAAAAAACCAACAAGTGAGCATGTCAAATCGTGTCAGTTACAACACGTAGGACGACTGGATTTCTTGGGTAATAAGCAGGGGAACGGTCTGGGGTTGTTTTTTCTTGCTGACTTTGATGATTTCTTAGAGGTAGAACCAAGCTCTGCCTCAAACTGTTGACATTGGGTGAATGACCTTTAAATTCAAAAACAGGAAAGTCCAGGTTTGGTGTTAAGGCTTTTGCTTTAAATGTTCACCAGTCATTACGTCCATAATTAGACCATGTGCTGGAATGTACCAGAATCTGCCTCCTGGATCACTTACAGGGTCTACAGAAGCCACAGGGAAAAAAGAAAGAAAGAAAGAAAGAAAATTTCAGTCATGGTAAGATTTTTCTGGGTTGGCACAAGAAAACTCAGTCCATGGAATATAAATCAGCAACCCTACACCCTAATTTCCACCCTCCCCATGTAGCATGATTATACAAGTGAGCTGTACCAGCGTCAAGTCAAAAACTGAGGCTTGTTTGCCAGAAAGAAGCCAAACCTTCAATTCTGTGGTTAATGCCACCTAGGGATATAATTACACAAGCTAATATCATCTTTCTACTAAAGAGGAGGAAAAAGGATCCTCCTGCCCAGTGTTCTTGTGAATTAACCATTTCGGGGTTAATACCAAGTCCAATGTCAAATTCCTAAGGTATTCCTACTCAGATGTTTAAACATGAAAACTACGCATCTAACAGTAACATTAACAGGCTCATTGTGCATTGTCTTGATTTATTAAATGTCAGTTTCAGAAACGTTCCACAAACACTGCCTCCCATGTTATTAGAGGGGTTTTGTATAAAATAAACCAATTTTCTTATAACCTTTGCATATACAGCAGAATTCAGGGAGAGTGCAAACATTTGGTGAGCCAGCGATTTCTCCCTCCTTGGGGTCCCAGCATCCACATTTCACTAAAGGCAAGCACAGAAGTTGCTTCTGTCAGAAATTCTAAATAGGGTGTTTGGTGAGAACATTTGGGGAGACGTGGCATTTGTTTTCCAATGCAAAACAATAAATGAGGCATTTAGAATTATAGGAAACTTCATCAATGAATCACAACAAATCTTTCAGGCCATAAGTATCCTACTACAACTTCACTAATACACTTAAAAATTGAAGAGAAGATCTTTCTGAACAAACAACTTACTTTGAAAAGTCAGTCATGTTAGAACTTTCTAGGTCTGAGACACCTCTCTTGCACTTCACTTTCTTTCCCCTCAATCTGGGTATTTCCCTTCATCCAAGCTAACACTAACATGCTTACATTTAACCTAGTTCATCTCCAAAGATGAGTCACAAACACAGAAGGGCAGTGCCTTAAAAAAGCTAAAAGTGGAATTATCTTATAACCCAACATTTCTACCTCTCAGTACTTATCCAAGAGAAATGAAAACATACATTTACCCAAGACCTGGTCGTGAATATTCATAGCAGTGTTCATTACAACCAAGAATTGGAAGCATCCAAATGCCCATCCACCAAGGAATGGAGAAATACAACAAGGTCTCTTGCTGCGGTGGAATATTATTCAGCCCTGAAAAGGAACAAATATATGATGCATGGTGCAACTAAGTGAATGAAGCTAGTCTGTAAAGGTCACTTGCCATATGATTCCATTTACATGAAACATCCAGAAGAAAAAAACACTCAGACTCCAGTATGTATAAATAATTGTTCTCAAATGTAAGTAATTCACTCCTCAGACTTAAGTGTAGCACCATACCTAACACTTATTTTTAAATTTGCTTCTTTCAATGCCTTACTTCCTTGGACTAAAATGAGATCTGCAAGTCGAGTGAACACATTTCAGCAGACAAGCTAAAACCAACACTAATGTCCAACATGAATAATTCCAAATATTGCAACAAAAAAGTTAATTCTTTAAAGATATAATAGCATCATTAACTACTGTCTACTAAAAATCTTTCTACAAATCTAATGACTATTCCTTAAATTTCTGAACCTGGGGATCTTCTTCAATTATGTGGAAATGCAATGAGATGTCAAGCATTTCCAAGTCTCTCTGAATTATCAAAGAACCAAAAATAAATCCCAAATTGCTTTTGAAGTGAAATGTGGGTTTTTTTTCCCACTTTCCCTTGAAAAATGGCTGCAGAGATTGTACTATGGCTTTTGAAGCTATAAATCTCTCATAAACTAGGACGAGGTATGGATGTTTAGCTTCACAGAATCCTTTTTGTCTGAATGATACGGCTGAAGGTGTTTCAGAATTGGCAAGGACCATCTCTGCATCACCTTAGGTCCTGGTTGGAAACCAAGGTGATGTTTCAGGTCATTGCCAAAGGGAAAAAAAGATTTAGAAAAGTGCTCACAATGCAATGCATCCAAGAAAAGCAGTCTGCTCAAATGCTGGATGATGTTCCCATCCTTAGTGCTGCGATGCTTTTTTTTTTCAGTAACTTATCTCAAAGAAAAGCAAACCTCTGCCACGTGATTTATAGCAGCGAATACTTACGGCAACCTCCACCGGCAACAATAGGGACTGGTTCATTAAATGACGCTCCATCCTTTTAATGGAAGGTTATATCTCCATAATGACTATAAAAGACATGGAAATGTACTGATGATAAAATGTGAATGGGGAAAGGATAAAAATGTATGTATCTATAATAGCTGTGCAAGCAAATGCGTGTATATGGATAAGAACCAAAAGGGACTACCTAAACATTAATCCCTGTGCGAGAGTGGTGGGCCTATTTATTTTCTTTCCTTAAGTTCAATTGCTAAAATGTTCTTATAATCAGTAAAAAAATTTAAGTCAATCACACACATTTTCTGAGAAGCAATTCCATGAATCAACCTGCACTGATAGCACCAACGATTCTCCTTCCCATCCTGTTTATGTCAAATGGTCATCACAACTCCCCCACACCCATCCCAAGTCCAAGGAGCCAGGAGTCAAGACGTGATTCTGCTATAAATTTAGCAAGGAGGATAGTTTTGCATATACAACAAATGGCCCATATGAGCTAAGTTATCTTCTCATAAATTTCCATCCCATCCTTTGGAAGGACACTGTAAGCAAGGTAGATCAGAAGCCCCTTCCCTTAGCCACTTGGTTGCACCTATTTACAAGCTGGCCAGGCTCGGAAGCATCACCCAGCATTCCCTGAGAATGACAGAGCCAAAGGCATAAGTGCAGACTGGCAGGCGAGCCAAAGAGCCCAGCACTCAGAGTCCTGACACTTTCATCCTACAAACTAGGCGTCTGTGATGGTTCATTCCAAGTGCCAACTTGCCTGCACCGTGGAACCCAGACACTCGGTCAAACACTTCTCCAGCTGTTTCTGGGGAGACAGTCTTTAGATGAGATTACATCTGAATCAGTAGACTTTGAGTCAAGCAGAAACCCTCCGTAATATGGTGGATTTCATCCAATCAGATGAAGATCTTAAGAGAGAAAAGATTGCTGACCTCCAAGGAGGAGGGAAATCTCCTAGCAGATGGGCTTCAGACCAGAGCTCTTCCCTGAAGAGCCTGCTGGGGTGAGAGAGAAAGACAGGCAGACAGACAGACAGACAGTGAAAGAGAGAGATCTCAAACACCAGGGTCCTATACCGATGTGCCACACATTCACACATGTGGAACGTAGATACATATAGTTATGTTACATGCATGATTAGATAGTGCTGTATAATCCATGGTTCTTTGAGTTTCTCTGGAAAACTGTGCCCACTGGGGCCTGACTTCCATGAATGTGCCAAGTGGGACTACCCAGGACAGAGGCAGTTGGGGAGGAGACTTTTTAAACGAAGGCAAGAGGAAGAGTGAGCAACTCTTCAAAGACTTTTTATTTATTTTTCTTTTTTTTAATTTTAAATAATTTATTTATATACAAATTTCACATCTCTGTGATCTCTGGGGTTCCCCCCCCCATCCCTGACCATTCCCACCCTGTCCTACCCCCCACCAAGTTGTGTACTTCAATTTGGCCTGTTTTGACTTTTCTTCATGGATTTTTGTTTATCTTTCCCATGTCCCATAGAGTAGTGAAACCATTTGGTTTCTGTTTTTTTCTTTTTAAAAAAGAAAAAAACTGCTAATATGAATTCTGCTAATATGAATTCTTCTAAGTCCATCCATGTTATCATAAAATCGTTCAACAATGGGACTATATCAAACTAAAAAGCTTCTGTACAACAAAAGAGACGATAGAAAAAACTAAAAGAAGCCCAACTGAATGGGAAAAAAAATTTTGCCCTCCACAAGAGTGATAAGGATTTAATAACAAAGATCCATAAGGAACTCACACAATTAAACAAAAGCAAAACAAGAAACCCAATCAAAAAAATGGGGAGAACTAAAAAGAAACTTCTCCAAAGAGGAAATACAAATGTCCAATAGGTGCATGAAAAATTGCTCAACGTCACTACTAATAAGGGAAATGCAAATTAAAACCACAATGAGATACCACCTTACACCAGTAAGAATGGCCCATATCCATAAAATGGGCAACAACAAGTGCTGGTGAGGATGTGGAGAGAAGGGGACACTCTTAGACTCCTGGTGGGAATGTAAACTGGTCCAACCTCTATGGAAAGCTGTATGGAGGGCCCTCAAATTAATGAAGATGGAACTACCATTTGACCCAGCAATTGCTCTCCCAGGAATTTACCTAAAGGTGACTTCAATGTGAGTACAAAGGGACACCTGTGCTTGGATGTTTATTGCAGCACTATTTATAATTGCAAGGACATGGAAGAAATCGGAATGCCTGACAACAGATGATGGATGTATGAAAAAAACATGGTATATATACACAATGGAATATTACCCATCAGTTAAAAATGACAAATTGGATGATTTCAAAGACTTTTTAAACAAAAGGTTGTTCAGACCAGTTGCTCAGATCACAATGGTTCAGATTTACATTTAAATACCTGTAAATTGACTCGTGTTAGTTTCCATCTATAACAAATAGTTGATTAATATCTTAAATGTTGGTTAAGACCTTGTTTTTGTCAGTCCCTTCCCACCCCTGGCTCACCTGATCTGAGAACCTTAACCTCACACCTGAGGATCTGAGACAGGTTTTTTGCACTCACAGACAAATGACTGATCCTTCAGAAGTTGGTTACTTCAATTCCCACTTCCCGGTGAACAGTGACCGTATAAAACAACACACCCACTGCTGTTTTAATGCAGGCTTCGTGTTCTGCTGTGAGCAAGCAGCACCACCTTCTCTGATGTACCCAGAAACTCATGTTATGTTTTTTAAAGCTCTCATTTTCAAGACATGAAAACACATGTTTGAACTACAATTTCATTTTTGACCCCGTTTTTGTGAATTCAAATCCTGTAGTTCAAACCAGACAGCCTTGGTATTAAAATGATTTTTTTGCAGTTATAAGTTTTTCTTTCGTTAAAATGAAGAGTGGTTTTTTCACACCAGCTTTTACACAGTTGAATTGAATCAGCCAGATATGCTCGGAGCACCCTGATGATCGCTCCAGATATTTTCAAACTACTGGTTTAGCACATTTTTGCTGAAACGGGTCATTTCTGGCTTACATGATTAAGCTGCCTGCTTTTCTGCCCTAAAACCAGTTCACCAACAAGGACTCACCCTTGGGCCCTAGAGGGACAGCCCTGCCCGGAGATGACGTCATTGAGGCCCATGGCACCTCAGGACCTGTCTCTCAGGAGGAAGGCTCGCTCTTGAGGGAGCACAACCTTCCCTCAGCTCGCTGTCTGGCCGAGCAACATGAGACACGCTGCCGGCGAGTTCAGTTCCCAGGGACACGCCTCTCACGACAGAGACCAGGGAGGTGGCACCACGCAGAGCCCACTGCCACTGCAAGCGCTAGATGGATCTCGTCCCTACCCCAACCGCAGCCATCACGGACCTTCCCTGAGTCCCACCCGCGACTGACCAGGGCTTAGTGACCAGGAGTCACTAATCCCAAGTGCCACCATCACGGGCATTTCCCGGGGGCACCTGCCCTGCGCCCCACCCCCTTAGCAAGTACATCAGACTGGACAGGGCCTTGACAGATGGTCAGTTCTCACCAGGTGAGGTGGGCCTGTGAGACAGACGGCCTTCGCAGGGTCTTGAAATCCCCCTTCTCCTCAGAAAGCTGATGGCAGGTTGCTTGCCCCCCTGCCCGATTGACGGAGACGGCCCTGGTCCCGAGATTCATCCCTTGTGCCCCCAAGATCCTTTTCTAACATGGCAAACCTTGCAAAGAACTCTCCAGAGTTTCACGTGTGCAACAGTTGAAACTATGTTGTGTTGGGTGTTTTTTTCCTGAAAACACATGTGTCCCTTTGTCTCACAGTCTCACTTGGCACCAAGTACCCAGTTCATTTGCCCATCAGATTAGCTCGAATTACATGCTTTTACTGCTCCTACAAGCTAATGCAAGAGCCCTACAATTAACTGTGGGCTGGTCTAAGCCCTAAATGGAACTAATGTCTGTCCCGACCAAATGCCTCAGGACCCGCTTTTCTTCCCCCCTGTAAATTGCTATTTTTGTAGGCTGCCTTCCAGAAGCTGAGCCCCCAACAAGTTAGAACTGGGAGCCTCCGGGAGGGAGCCCACTCGTGAACGTGGCAGCACCCAGCCACTGCACAACAGAGCAGTGCGTGACATGCTGCACGGGAGACAAGCTTGTCCCCAAGATGTCACCACATTCACAAATAGCCAGACGAGGGCACTACCCACATTTCTGCCCCCCTGGGGGGGGCACACAGGTCAAGACCCAGGAAGAGAGAGTAGTGTCCGCCCCCATGTTTGCTAATTCATTTCTAGGAAGAATCTATTTGATTCTCCAGCCGAAACCATCAAGGACATTAGAATATCTGTGAGTTCTAAAATGGTGACAAGGACACCAGCTTCTTCTGGTGGCTCAGTCTACAGACTTCGGATAGAAAGGGGCGAATGGCTGACAAGCTGACATCTTCCTTACGGGTCCCATGGAAAAGCCCAGAATGCCAGAGTCACGTGACTTTTCATTGCCATCAGCAACGAGTCGCACCAGGTCGCCCCTGGGAGGGACCATCAGATAGAAACCCTCCCAAGTGCCTGTGAAATGTGCCGCTCTTGGCATGCAGAGCCCCCGGGATGGGAAAAGCAAAAGTGCATCAAGCAGAATCCATGCTGTCTTGGGACGAGGAGGGGCTGCAGTGCACCAGCCAGACAGCTCCCCAAATGTAGTCTTGCAGGAGGCGAAGGCTCCCCTAACAGGAGTTGGGTGTGGAAAACTGGATCCTAAGTGTATGTCTTTGAAACCTGATTCTGAAACAGGTCTTCCTGGGACTTCGATGGAAGGGTGGCATCCTTCCCCGGCTAGCCCGACTCCCCTGGCATCCTACATGGTCAAAACCGACCACCATCTCCTTGCACCCAAGCTTCCTCAAGTGGGGCATGCTGGCAGTGTGGTCCAAGGCCGGAAAGCCAAGCCCTCTGCACTGCTGGGAGTGCCCAGCCTCTCTCAGCAAGGCGTGAGACCAGCCTTCTGATCACCCGAGCTCGTCCCGAGCTCTCAGTTTCTTATTGTTGTCTCCACGTGTGAGTGTGTTTCCAAATACGTGGAGGTGCTGTGAGAACAACATACAGCGTCCTTTAAAAGCATCCAGCGCAGAGGTGCTTGGAAGCAGGTGTGTTCTCTCAACGCTGGGCACTAATCATGCACCTATGGCCGTGAGTCCAGAGGATGCAGCCACCCGTGTGTGGAATGCCCAAGCCAGAAGTCCACCCAGTGCTGCCATTGGCCGAAGTCTGGTTCAGAGTCTGAGATACAGCTGGCCCGATGACGGTGAGTGACCTGAGATTATGACCATGGGTATCACTCATGTTGCTATGCAAGTCCCTCTACGAAGCTCAACTGGCTTCAATGTGAACACAATTAAACATTTAAGAGAGCAAGCTAGAAGGAATCGTACTAGCAGAAATAAGCCAGAAAGGAAAGAAATATTGGGTGGTCTCATTTTTAGGCAGGATAGAGGAAAAACAATCAGACAAGAAAAATTTTAAACTAATTTGTAGCAAAATTGAAGCATAGAGCATGAGAGGGGGAGGGGCAAGCAGGAGTAGGAGGGGCATAAAAGACTAAGATGATGGTTCACAGATGATAAGGTAGTGGGAGAACCCCAGTGTAGATAATGATGCAAAATAAAATGAATCCTATAATAATAGGTAAATAAACAAATAAATAAATACATCCCCCATGTCATTTCATTGCCTCAGGGACAGCGATCCGTCATCCAACAGGCATGATGATGCCGGTGATGACATAGAAATGTGGAGGACTTGCCCGACACGGTGGAGGAGGGTCCTGGGCTCATGACCAGGGGGATTTCTCTTCCTCCAGGCAGTTCTCGAATCATATGACCCCCGTTGGCTGTTTCAGAAGTTCAAGTTCACTGGTGGCCAACAGCTAAGAAGATGGTGTCTAGAGTCAGAGGGTCAGGGTTTCACTTTGGCTTTAATGTGCCATTGTGCACTCTTTCTCGCCCTCTCTCTCCCTTCCCTGTCTGCCTCAGGAGGCTCGCCCGGGAAGCCGGCCTGCAGTGTCCCCAGGGAGGTGACCTGGCAGAAGCTCTGGTCCCAGAGCCTCACCCAGGCCTGGCCAGCCGCGGAGACGGTCTTTCTTCTTATCCCACTTCCAGTGTGCCAGCCACTGGACCCTGTGCTCCTTCACAGCCTGTTCTGGACACATCTCTAGCCGCCTCGGACCCACCGTGCTAGCCTGCCTCTTCCAGAAACTTCCATGTCTCAGGTTGTGTTCACTTTCTCTTGCATCTACCACATTTTCAAACGCTGCTGCAGACTGATTTGCTGTCTGGAGCTCCGCCCACCTCCTGCCCAGGTGGAGTCGGGAATATGCCTCCACCTTGCTGCAGAGACTCGAATGGTCAGAACCTGCGTGTGTGCGTGTGTCCTTCCATGCACACACACACGTGTGCGTACATACACACCCAGGACATACCAGAGACCTTTCAGCAGGTAATTACTTTGCACGCTGATGGCACTGAGTTGTTGGGTGTCTTCCAGCAACTTCTACCTTCTACCTTCACTCTCCCAGCCTCCTTCCCGGCCTCCTTGCAGCTGTCTCTGCCTCCAGGGGCCATGGGGCACCAGACCTGCCCAGCCTTTTCAGTCCTGCCTCTTCTTGTCCCAGTAAAGAGCTGCTGCCCCGAGCTACACAATTTCCAGAGCCAACAGGGAAGACACTTGAGCACCCCGCCCAGACCAGGGGCAGAAAGCGCTTTCTGTAGAGTCAGTCCAACTGGTGGCTTATTAATTCATATTTTATCGGCCAAACAGTGCTTGTCCGGACACAGTGGGCCTATTTTTACCCCGGTTGTCTCAGGCAACACCACCTGCATGGATGCTTCCAACCTCAGGCCCAGGGGTGCTGAACTCCCAAGCCCCTCCCCTTTTCTGTGCCTGCCTCCCCCCCCCCACCTCCGTGGATGGGCATCCTGGCGGGTGGGTGGGTGAAGGAGAAGTTATGTGGCTGGAATTCCCAAAGGGTTCTCTCTGTGCACACTTCCTGAGGAACCAGCAGGGAAAGGTCAAGTATGGGAGGGGGAAGGTAAGGGATTCTTCAGAGCTTCTGGACACTCAGGGGGCCCTCGGGGTGGGAGGATCACTGCCCACAGCTGGGCAAATCCTGTCAAGGTTTGGCCCCTCCGCAGCTTTCTGCAGTCCCTCTGCACTTGCGGGACGCTTCAATGCCTTTGATGTTGACCCTGTGATGGAAACCTGCTCTCACTTGACACTTGAGGGATGCCAGGCCCTGCAGATCCAGGGTGTGGGTGCTTGTAGTTGTTTTGAAATCCCACAGGCTAAGACTCATTCAGAAATTCTCCCTTCTCCATCCTGGTCCCTAAATAACCAACCAAATGAGCCTTGTTTTTCATGCTTTCCGCAATCTTTGTTAAAAAGCTCAATGTGTGTTCATGACAAATACACCCCTGTGGCTACTTGCAAGAGAAACAAACCTCAGCATGAAAATACGAAGGCTTGCCTCTTTTCTTATGTAAATAAATCTCCAGATGGCTCATTTGTAAGAGCATGTTTACTAATTCTTGTTTTCTTTCTAGACAATCTGTTCCCAGTAACCGTTTTGCCATTGAAACTGGAGGTAATTCTTATTATTTCATTTTATGAAGACTCTACTGGGAGACAAGGCCTACAGGGATAGCGTAGAACAATGCCACACACACACACACACACACACACACACACCACCCCTCAAAGGACTAAAAATCTCCTGCACAGTTGTTGTTGGACAAATGATCTTTTTATTAGAATCAGAAGAGAATAATCCATTTCAGACTTATTAGATTATCAGAACTAAAAGGGACCATAGACTCATCTAGGCCAGGAATAGAAATCTGCGACCAGCCTACACTCCTCCCCCCTCCTTCCAGCCAGTGCCTGGGGCAGACATCACCAGTTGCTCACAGTATCCTTTCAGCTGATCTCAGAGGAGATCTCATTCATGTTTTCAAGATGCTTCACCCAGTCCCTGTTAATCAGCTGCACTTGACACGTAAAGATGATATCTATTTGCTACATTCCTAAGGCCCACATTTTATAGCTTGGGAGGAGACTATGAGAGAGGAAATAATGTCTTTCAATGTTTCTTGCTAATGAATTGCTCTTAGCTGGGAAATTCAAAGAGAGATCTGTGATACTGTTGGGGAAAACCTTACATCTTCATTTTCCCTCTCCCTGACTGTAACTCAGCATTCCCTTCATTGACAAAGGCGGCAACAAACCACAGGAGAATTAGCATATCTGGCGTGGGTACAAACAGCCATCCTATTTTCATGTACTATTTCAGAGTTGCCAGTTCCTCAAAATATCACTTATGCGCCTTGTTAATTCAAAATGATAGTAGCTGTTAGATCTGCAACTTGTATTTTAATGCACTGATCCAAAATACTGTATTACCTAGATTACTCTGTCACAAATTTGTTATTTTAGTGTTTTGGTAGTTATATTTCAATATAGTTGTCTTTCTCTATAATTATAGCTAGCATGATCTGTTTTTCAGACATGGTTCTAAGCAGGAATCCTAAAGACTTCATCAAACCATCAAAAGATTCATGGTTCCAAAAGCAAAGGAAAAATTGAGGGCTCCCAAGCTCTCACCTTGTGTTCGTCCTACCAAAAGAGGTCTCACCATGGACTGCCACCATCTTGAACTGATTGCCCTTTCCTGCCATGTTAGGAGCAGAGATTTTTAATGAGAGAGAGAGAGATCCATAAAGTAAAAAGGACAAGATCCCAAACTCAACCACAGCATGCTGTGGGGTTTTCCAAAGGTAGGATCATTATGTAATAAGAATGGAGTCAAACGATCCTAAGTTTGGCAATAACAGACTCTTCTCACATACCAAAGCAGCAAAACAGGGAATAGGTCATATGGGTCTTTCTAGAGAAGTGTCCCATCTGTTGGAGCACCTTCAGTAGCTTCCACTCTATAACTGTAACCCAGGGCCTCTCACAAGCCCCAGTGAAGGAAGTGGATCCTCCAAGATGGCAGAGGGAAGAGATATGATTGGAAGATGAGAAGAGATTTGCCTCCACCAGCTGCCAGAGCCCTGCTGTGAAGCAGAGTGACCAGAACGACATCAGTGGCCAGAGTCACAGCCACGCCACCCACCAGCGGCTCTCCTGACCAGGAAAAGGCCCCTTGGTGTGAAGACAGCTCTTCTGCAGAGTCGCACCAGGAGGGTGAGCTCTGAAGAAGGGTTGGAGCAGAAAGAGGGACACAGTGCCCCTAGCCAGGGAGCCCAGGGCACAGAGCAGCCTGGGCAGGAGCAGAAATCAGGTCTCAGGGAGCCTGTTTCAGGGGTCACCTTCCATACCTCCCCATCTGGTGAGGCACCTCTGACACCTTTGCCTGGCTCCAGGGTCCAGCTCCCTCAGATGTCCACCCTGGACGTGGTATGCATCTCCCTGTTTAAGCCCCAACTCTGTTCCATCCAGAGTCTTCCTTGACCTCCTGACCTCTGCGACCTCTTCTGGTGACTGACCCCCTCAGGCTACAGGCCTGAGGAACACAGTCACCCATTCCCTTCAGGCAGATGAAGGAGAAGAAGAAAGTCTCCAAATATGAGGAAAAGCTTGTTTCAGAAAGTGAAGTCATGAGAGAGCCAGGCTGCCCGAGACCTAGGTGGAGAGCCTGGGGGAGCCAGCTGGCCTGAGTGAGGGCCCCGAGGCCCTGGGAGCTCCTCCTGGGGGCCAGAGCCCCCAGCCCCTAGCCACCAGGTCCAGATGCCTGAGTAAGCACCATCCTGGCTAGCCAGCCTCCCCCAGACAGGAAATCAGGGGTGGGAGGGCATTCAGTTGGACCCTGTTCTTTCTCTCCCTTATCACTGTGGGTGCCCCACCCCTATCCCAGAGCTGGCTCCAGATCCCAGGCTAAGCGAGGTCAGAGTCAGGCTTGCCTCTACCTGGTTTCTCTGCCTCAACCACTCTTTCCCCCTTTGTGCTCCCACATTTCTCAAAAATTGGACTGCCCCCCACCTTGCTCCCAGCGCAGGGGAAGAACGGCTGCTCCCCCTCCCACGGGCTGCCCCTCCCCACACCACCCTGCTGTCTCCATTCGGCCTTGGGTTTCAGCAACTTGAAATTCCCTGGCTTTGAGTCAGTTCTACTATCAGAACCAACGAGGCTCCAGACTGTTCTACCCCCGTTCAGTGCAGGGAGCAAAACAAAGCCAGGCTTGTTCCCAGTTTGATAGGCTGCAAGTTTCGGGAATGGGGGCTTCAAATCTTTTCACGATTTTGTTTTGGCACCAGAGCGTCTGTGTTTAATTCTACGTCTCCTGCCAGACTTGAGAAGCTGAAGTGATAATATCAACATGCGGAGAGATGGGAGCTCCATGCTGCCATCTTCCCCTCCTGCACAGGAGCGCCACATTCTCTCTCTCTCTCTCTCTCTCTCTCTCTCTCTCTCTCTCTCTCTCACACACACACATACACTCACACAGACACATGTACACACACATTCACACAGACTCCCAAACACAGGCTCACATAGACTCACACTCAGAGACACAGACAAATTCACATAAAGACACACACTCATGTAGTAGACACAGAGCACATGTAGAGATAAACACATGCATCAACACAGTCCAAGAGACATATTCACTCATGTAGATAACATCCACTCATGCAGACACACAGATACACACGTGTACCTGCACTGATAGACTCCACATACAGCCATATATACACACACATAAATATATGCACACACTTCCACAGCCATGTGCACACACAGTCCTAAGTATACATACAATCACACACTCGCCCATGCACACAGATACACATACCCAACACACACACTCAAAGAAACACACATGCACACACAGTCACATACTTTCATAGACACAGGTGTGCACACACTGACACACATGTGCCTGTGATCACAGAGAAACATATGCGCACACATTGACACATGCATACACTCCCCAAGGCATGCACATGACACACCCACACTCCCAGGCAGCAGGGGAGGCTGGAGGCTGAGGCAAGGCAGCATGTCTGGGGCAGCTGTCAGGTCTTGTCCCCACCACCCAGGACCTGACACAGATCAGCTTCTGCTCACAGCTCACAGGTCTCTCCAGAGGGCCTGGTAGAAAGTTGAGCCCATTAAGGAGACAGTTTCTATGGAGACGTTTACTCTTCTCTGCCCTGCAGGTCAGCAGCCCCGGTGTCCTGGCAGATAGGGAGCAGGAGCAAGCAGTGGTCAACTTGTGGCAGAATGAGGGCCCCCCAGGCCTCTTATCGCTGCTGCAGATAATGAGCAGCTCGCTGTCTCCAAACAAGCGTGGGAACAAGAGGGCGCAGGCTGACCTGGAGCATCTGACGATGCTCAGAAGAGACAGAAGGACCCAAGCCCGGCTGTCCCCAGGACCAGGAGGCCTCCACTCACGAGCGAGCTGCAGTTGGCCAGCGTGAGCAAGGCCAGCTCTGGGTTAAGGGTCCTCCCCTTTCAGATCCCGCAGCTGCACAAGGAGGCAGACGCCTCTAAGCCATGGTCACCCAAGGGGACAGAAGACCAATGGCGAGTGTCCGCCATTCCCTGAGTCCCCCAGCTGGGACCCAGAGAGAAGGTACTGGGGCTGCTTGCTCTGGGGCTCAGTGAGGACTGCAGCCGTGTCTGATACCCAGGACCTCAGAGAGGCAGAGGCTGTCAACGGAACACTCACGATCAACACATGCCCATGGGTGAGTGTGAGTGTGTGTGTGTTGAGTGGCACAGGTAGAGGGGGGGAAGGGGTGAAAAATAAAGCTGCTCAGATAGTCCATAAGCATCCGTCATGGCACCAGGCAGGCTGCCAACCCAGCTCGTCCCCATGGTCCAGCAGCTCCCTTATGTGTCCAAGGCTGAGGGCCGGCTGGCCGTCCAGCAAACCACTAAGTTTCTTACAAGCAGACTCAGGGAAACTCTTCCCAGGGACAGCATTTTCCATTACAAACATAGTCCCATCAATGGCTTACATCAAAATGGAGCCCAAACGTTCTCTGGCGATGGTCATTTAAAGCTGATTAATCAGTATAAATTATTTTGACACCCAAGCGCACAGTCTCCTGTAATACTTTTAGAATCTCATCTTCATTTCACATTGATTAAAGGCCACTAACCGTAAAGTATTAATAAAACCAGATTCCCCAAAGGGGGGCCCGACAGAGAGACCTCAGCTATCAGCCAGCCCTGGGACCTGGAGCAAGACACAGGCCATAATGAAATGTTAACCACGGAAATCAATCAACCCGCTGTTATGGAGCCAGGGCAGCCCTTTGGGAGATAATAGACACTTTCGGTAATGAACTTGGCCATCGTGGTGAGTCTGTCTCCAGCACTTGTGGCCTTTCCGACCACCTCGCAGAAGCCTCAGATCAGACCCAACAATTTTACTCGTAGACTATTTAGATAATAAGTTGCTCCATCTGGTAGGCTCTCAACATAGGTCATGGGGTCAAGACTGTGGTGTTGGGGGGGGGCGGGGAGGGTCAGCCCACCTGTTTGTGAGGACAGAGACCAAAGAGTAGTTCTGAGCATCCAAGAACAATGAGTGAGGGCCCTGTCACAGAGTGTGTGTTCCTCTAATGCCAAGGTTGCCGCCCCTCTGTTCTTTAAGAAAAAACAAATACCTGTGACTCTGGTGTTTCTATAATCTTGTCTTGTTTATTGGCCTATTGGGGGTTGTAACGCCCAGCTCAGCGGCTTGGAGTCTCATGAATGAGAGAGGATGGAGCTCACTTCATTTGGCAGCTCCCTAAGGAGGCATCATGGGAAATCCCTGGGGCTGAAAGACCATGAGAGCGTACAGGAAGCTGTAGGCACGTCAGCTCCAATGGGGCAGATTCTCCTAAAAAGGTGTTAGGAGTCCTGTGTGGGAAAGAAGAAGAAACAAGACAGAAGAGACTGAGAGCAATCTGTGGGGCCAGCCCAGAGAACAGGGGTCATGAAAGTATGTCCAGGTTCGATTTAATGAAGTTATGAAGCCCTTTATATACCCTGGCAAGGAAATAATCACAATGATCTAATGAGGAAGTAGCAACCTGATTCCCAAGCATACGTGACTTGTAGCAGGGGGGTTGCGTGATAACAGGAGAATTCACCTGTGTATGTCTCTTGGGACATTCCAAAGAGATTGGGAAGCTGGGTTACAGGTGAGAGATGTGCTGATAACCCATCTTCTAGTGTTCCAGAGAGGGTGATATAGATAAAAGATTTTCCTCTTATCTAAAGTATGTCTCAACCTGCACCCACACCCCACAAAAAGGCTTCCAAACCCTCTGTATCACTGCTGTTCCACTCCTCCTCTTGGGTGGTTGGATAGAACCAAGGTATCTTTCGCCTGGATTCCAGCTACTAAAAGCCACAATTTTACATCCCAAAGACCTCTTGCTTGAGCTTGTTGTCATCTGAAATCCCAATGATGTCCCCAGATGTTTTTAGTGAAAGAAGCTATTGGTCCAGGTGCCCACCTCACCTTCAGCAACACCCTTGCAAAGGATCCTTCAGGAGTGGGATGTTTCCTGTTGTCTTGGGACAATAAAGTCCCCTTAAAAACCTGTTTGAAAGTGTTCCGAGTGCCCAACCTAAGGAACAGCATCCTGTGTGCTAAAGGGACCCAGTGTCAAAAGAGCAGGTGTCTGACACCACCAGCGAAGTCCCCAGGAGGTTCAACTCAGCTCCAGAGACAGCTCTAGAGCTGTGAGGGCAGATAGAAAGGCTAAATGCCCCAACCACACATCTCTGGACCAGACCAGCCTGAATCACCATGTGGAGACCTCATCTCTGCTGAGCAAGGAGCCACCGCAGCCACTAGCTGCAGAGGGAGGAAGGATGCTTAGAGCAGCTACTTGCATTCTTGAAAGCATCTGGACCCACCAACCCATCCCTCTACAGCCATTGTAGCTACTTTTCAGCCAGAGTCCCTAAAATCCAGCTCTGCCAAACGTGAGCCCCTAAGACAATAGTGGTGCTTCCTTTCTCCATAATTCTGTCCATTGAAACAGACAGGGAGATTCCTCCAATATCCTGACCATAGACTTGCTGACTCAGCAGGTAACATACAAATGCCAAGCGGATGGATGTCCCATGGACCAGCCAAAATTTTGACCAGCCAGCTAGTCCAGGCCCACACCATGTCACTTGTGATGGACTCTAGGGTAACGGGACTGGTGTTTTCACAAACCCTCCAGGATGTATCCATTCAAACGATTGTTATTTTCCAGATTACTTTGAAAGGAACTATCACTTAGAAATCTATCCATAAAACTCAGTTTCCAAGTCACCTGGCAGAGTGAGGCTCAAAGATGAAATGGATTTTCAATAAGGTGGGTCTAATGGATGACTACCATGGGGCTAAGTATATAGTAGGCACTTAATAGATGTTGGCTTTTATCACGGTCATTATCCCTCCAACCTCCTAAGATGTGGTTGAAAGCCCTTTTAACAAGGGATTATAATTGAATAGAGGCTGTCAATCATCCAAATTATTTACCATCTTATTCCCATGAAATACTGAGAGCACATGATGTAAATTAAGGGATAAAACCACACTCTTGGGCTAAATGTTTCTGTGGTGAAAAATAATGACAAGACTTGCTTGGGTCAATATCTTCAGAAGGGCAATGGAAATTATGAGTTCTTTTATGATATCTACCCAGTTATACCACGAGGACCTCTGTCTCTTCATCCTGCCCCACCAAAGTAGGAAGTAAGAACTACTGTGCCAAAGAAAATACTGCAGGTTCAGCAAATCTGTTTCCTCTTCCTGGTCACACAGGGAGACAGCATCCCATTATCCTTTGCAGTTTGGTTGGTTTTTTTTTCTTTTTGGATAACAATTTCTGGTGTTCTCTCTCCCTCTCTCTCTCTCTCTCTCTCTCTCTCTCTCCCTCCCTCCCTCCCTCCCTCCCTCCTTCCCTCCCTCCCTTCCTCCATAATAGCAGGTTCTGAAGGAAGATCAAATGATGGGGAAGCCTGAGTCACAACTTGGGGAAGACACTCTCCTCCCCCACATCCCCCACAGCACATGGGCTGGGAACAATTACCTAGGTGGTGTGTGAGCCAGTCATACGATTTCATTGTGTTAAGTCACTGAGATTGGACTGCTGCTGGCATGAAGGACACTGATTCATGCCATGACCTTCCCACTAAAGTTCTAGACAGTTTTCTGTCTAAGGAAAACCATCTCGTGTATGAAAGACCCTAGTAGAAAGGTGAGTGAAGGTGAGGACACCCAACATTTTTCTCCATCTAAAGCAACTATACTTCTCAGCAGCAATCTAAAAAACATCTGTTCTGTGTAGGAAGAGCTGAATGAATAGAGGATGATGGGTAACTGCCCATTATCCATTTCCTACTTCAAAACTAGTTTCGCAAGTAATTGAGATAAAGATACCAATTGAAAAAACTATTTTAGAAGGAGACTTGAGACTTTGAAGCAGAAAAGGAATTGGATTTTCAGAATTAGAGGAGGGTTAACAGACTAGGCCACCGTAAAGATGATGACCCTGAAGTCCAGAGAAGCTGAAGAGACATAGCTCCTCATCACTCACCAGCTAGTGAAGGGCTTGGGCCTTATCTTTCAATTCTAATCAGTTCCACCCTCACCCTTTCTATTCCAGAGAATGCAAGCCCAGATCATTGTGGAGCGAAACAGCAGAATCAGGTGGATTTATTTCTAGTGCAGGCCCCAGGTGGTTCCAGCGGATTCTTCATGAACCGTGCTTTTGAAAACCTGTTTAACTGTCAATTCCAAACTATTAGAACTTGACTTAAGCCAAACAAAAATCACTAAGTAAAATAATGGAGGAAACAAATAAAAGGTAATTGGTTCTCCAGAGCAGCTGTCTGCCCTGCACCTGAGGCATCCTCTCAAGTTCACTGCTGAATGGGCCTTGATTGATACAAAACAAATAAGAACTATCTGAAAATAGAGTAACATTAATCCTTCATCAATTCCTGGGACAGTTTCAATACTGACTGAAGTCAAAAAGACACTTTGCCAACTATCTCGCAGCAATCATTAGCACATGATTAAGGAATGTGTTGTGAAGTAAGAAGGGAATTTTTCTCAGTTGCATATTCATAAATAATTAGCAACTAACTTGAGTACCCGGCCCACTGCGGGTGAAGAGGCTCCGGGCTAGAACAACTGGCACAAGTTGCAAACAAAGGCAGAAGAAAAATCACCTCCTAGCATCAGCCCTACAGGAGCCATGACAGGAAAGCATGGGCAGGGTCAGAGGACAAGGGCGGGAAAAGTCAAGTCCTTGATGCTCAGTGACCCAAACTCCAGCCCAGCTACAGTTCGTCCTCCAGATAAAGAATGGACACTCGTCCACTGCTGGTGGGAGTGCAAACTGGCCCAGTCACTATGGAAGGCTGTGTGGGAGACTCTCAAGCTACCGAAAATGGAGCCACCATTCGATCCAGCAATCTTACTACTGGGAATCTGCCCAAAGGACAAAAACCAAAAAACACTAATTCAAAAAGACACATGTACCCAGATGTTTATTGCAGCACTATTTACAATTGCCAAGATATGGAAACAAAGTAAATGCCCCAAAACTGACAAATGCCTGGAAAAGATGTGGTATGTTTATACAATGGAATATTATGCATCAATCAAAGAAGACAAACATATGTCATTCACAGCAACATGGATGGAGCTTGAAGAAATGTTAGCAGAAATCATCAGAAAGTAAAAGAGAAATACAGAATGGTCTCACTTCTATGAGGGGTACAGGGAAAACAAACAGACAAGAAAAATTTAAAACTGCCAACAGAACTGAAGCATAGAGCAAGAGAAGTGGAGGAGGAGGGTTAAACTGGGGGAGGGATGCGCACAAGAAATTAAGATGGTTCAGGGTGATAAGGTGATAAAGTGATGGGAGAGCCTTGGGGAAGACAATGATGCAATATATGTATATATTTTATAGACATATATTATATATATTACATATGTGTATATGTGTGTATATATACACATATATGTGTGTGCAATCAATAAAAAAACTAAAAGGAACATAAAACTTCTTTTAAAATTCTAACTAAAGCCTAAGCAGAAGGAGGAGGAAGATGAGGAGTAAGAGGAGGAGGAGGAGGAGGAAGAAGAGGAGGAGGAGGAAGAGAAGGAGGAGGAGGAGGAGGAGGAGAGAAGAAGAAAAGAAGAAGAAGAAGAAGA